>JAQIXU010000104.1:0-66274 GCA_034701245.1 Strigamia transsilvanica | reverse complement strand
CTCTCAATGGAAAGACCAGGGCCGGATTTAGGTATTACGGGGCCCGTAAGTACAAAATTACTTACAAAGTTAAAAATCTATATTTCCAATTTAAATACATTCATTCACATCAAAAACATCAAAATCATTATAAAATTTGTTTTTTATTCTTTTGACGGTGGAAAATTGGTCGATTATATCGTTGAAGCAAAGACTTTGCAGCTTATCATGTTCCATACTCAGAATACTTAAGTCGACTAATTTTTCTTGAAACATAGTCGGATTTCTTTCCGGGGCCCCCGGTGGAGGCCCAAAGCTACTGCTTATTCTGCTTATACGTAAATCCAGCCCTGGGAAAGAGGTAACAATCGTACAACATTACAACGAGGTGAAGACATATGACGGAAAGTGTAAAGTATAATGAGACATTGGGGTCGGATGTTGGTGATGACAACTCGACCATCGACAGAGATCACCTTTCTCTTCCCCCTTAGCATACACACTACACATGGCCTGCCCCATAGTCTAGACGCTGGATGCCCTACCCCAGACCGTACGATGGGAGCCAGTGCTAAGAGGGAGGGTACAACGAGTGGGCAGTTGTGAGGGGCTTTGGTAACCAACTTGATAGGGGGAAATCAGAAAGGTAAAGTTGGAAGAAGAGAAAAAAAACCTGCTTAAAAAAAGAGTGGGTTCTATTATTTGCCCCGTACCCATGTTGCTGATTTGCATTCGGATTGTGGGACTGGTAAGAGAGGGCGCTGAACTGGGAGCTGGTCGCCATGGTCTATGCAAAAAAACTGCTATCGACAAAAAGAACCCCTTTTGTATCTGACCCTGTCTGGTCCGGCGTCTACCTTTGGACATTGCTCTTTCTCTTTCATTCTTCTGGTTCGATTCGACCGCCTTAAAACCCTCGCATTGGGGTTTGTTGTTATGAAATGAATTTTTATGTAAATTGAGTTATGCAATTTTTTTTTGGATTATTTTTGGAATGAATTTTGGTATTGGGTTATTCGTGGGTCGTTGTATATATCCGTGTTACGTTGCATTCCATGTTGTACTCAATGAAAATGCCTTGTTCTTTGCCCTCTCGTGGGTTGCCTGTGGTGGGGGGATTGGCGATCAACAGAAGTGACCAAAGTGAAGAATGCCACTAGATTTGCATTTTTTCTTCTTTGCTGCCCCTTTTCCCCTTTTATTTTTTTCTTTTTTTTCCGTTTTTTCTCTTCGCTTCATTCCCTTTCCAGATGGGAAACTGTGACGGGGAGGGAGGAAATTGCAGTTTTGCACAAGCGAGAAAATAGCCTTAAAGTCAGGAAATAGGTGGTCAGGGCCACAACTGACGTTGGTGTTTGAGAAAATTGTGACCACTGCCATTAATCTGTGACTCACAAAGCGAGGAAATTTATTATTGTGTTTTTTTTTTTTTTAATTAAAAAGATTAAAATTGTATTTTAGAATTGACCAATTTTGGTGTTTCGACATTTGATTCACTAAGTTCTGTGTACATGCAAAGTAATCAGTTTTAGAATGTAAAAAATGTCAATAAATTCCTGCCACCTGCCATCTGTAGCTATAGGTGTGAAAGGTGGCAAGTAGAAACGGAACAAGGTTATATCCCAACTTTAGCAAACCTTATTCACATGGAAATTGATCTTCTTCTTTTGGATTGTGTGATAATGTTGTCCTATGCGTTGCATTCCAAGAAAATTCTTTTCCTCGACACTTTGCAAGAAAAAACACCTCTGTTGCCTTGGAAACGAAACTAAATGCCTCACATATCCAATTCTCTAAACATTTCCAACTACCGATACAATAAAAAATTTTTATTTTTTTTCTGTTTAAATCTATTTTTTTTTTAGATAAAAATTGACCACTAAAAAAAAAAAATAATTTAAAATGTTAAAAAAAAATCCATTGGTGACCCCTATGTGCGGTCGATAAACCATACGTCCCCACTGTTTAGCTGTATCCCACGTGTCCACTCACCCCTCCTGACCTTTCACCTGCCCAAAATGGGGAGGACAAGAGTCAGGTGATGAGCGCGTGTCCACCCTGAATGGGCACTGGTCGACTTGGCCCTAATCCTATTTGCTAATGAAGGTGTTTTCACCTCCCAGACTGACCATTATGAGGTCGGGCTCAAGCCCTCGTCGGAACATGGGGTGGCCATTGTCCACTGCTGATGGGTGTGAAAGTGAACATGGGTCAAGTCGGCTTCCCCTTCCATATATAATTCCACCTGTTTTTATTAAGGGGGTTGTGTATGAAGGGGAAATTATTAATGGTGTCTAGTCGCGGATTAAAAGAGTTGAATGGGCCAAAGCAGATTCGTTTTTCCTGTTTGTGTGTGTATGGTGTGGTCATCACAATAAATCCAAATACACTCGGCTTGGACTCGGCTTCGCTGCATGGCAACTAGCTTGAAATATATGCATGAGAAAGGATTTCAAACAAGGTACAGTAGGAAACATGCATTTTTCACTCTCGGAGATATACTGTAGGAGAACGGGCTAGTTTTTCTAATAATATATTAAAAAAAGAAAAGGAATTCCATTTTCTGACTGTCTGTGCTGGTTTGGAATCATAATTCATAATGTTTACTCAAAACGAGGATGTTTATGATGATTTATGATTAATATTTTATTTTTGTTCAAGTGATTTTGACTTTGTCTGTCAGGCAATCTTACGACTCAGTAGGTGGAAGACCCTTTGGATTTCGGGGGTTAGTTAAGTTAAGGCTACAATTTTCCACTCGCATGCATCAACAGTCCAGGTGTGCACATGGTCACTACTTTTGATGATGAAAAAATTAACTGACCTGACTGTTGTGGTTGAGTAATGGTGTGAGACAACCATCGAAGAAAAACCTCTCACCTTTTTTTAAGTTTTAAAAAAATATTTTTTTATTTTTTTTGAGTTGTATATTATAGACCAGAGGTTCCCAACCTGTGGTACGCGTACCGGTACGCGATAAGGGGATTTTTGAATGGGATTTTGTGGAAGAATTTGATTTTTTTGAGGAGATTTTGACTATTTTTTGGATTTTTGGTGTTTGATTTTGTGATTTTTGAAGGAAATTTTGATATTTCACTAAAGTTTTTTATTTTTCGGGGGAAATTTTCCATTTTTTGAATGGAATTTCGGTTTTATTTGTGGAAATGTCGATTTTTTGGGAAAAATGTTTAATTTTTATGGATTTTTGGTGTTGGATTTTGTGATTCTGTGATTTTTGACTGGAATTTATGGAGATTTTTAATTTTTTTTGGATTCTTGGTGTTTGACCTACTGGTATGTCACCATATTGTACTCTACTAACATGTACACCATCCTAAAAACATTGGGAACCTCAGTTATAGACGAATTGTCTTTTGCATTCCCCTTTTTCTTTTGTACATATTGCTCCGTTCCGTTCTGATAAGTTTCAGACTTCGTCGGACTAGTGGAAATTATGTCTATACACGACTGGGAAGAAGCTGCAAGTGCCTAGTTCGAGTGACCTGATTAAGCAAGGGCTCAGACACCCGACTGGGGGGTTACGAAGAGGAGAGGGAGAAACACTAAACTCTGGTTTTCTTGAGAGTCGAGTGTGACTTTGCAACATGAGTTTTCCCTTTTTGCTCGCGCTTGACTAGTGAACAATGGTCACAGATACCTCACACCTTTTCTCCTTGATTGCTTTTTCTAGCGCTCGCCAGAGTTGGGAAGAGAACGGGGTGAGAGGCCTCGATTCGAATTTTAATTTTAATTTTTTTTTTTTTTCCAAAAATATTATTATTTGTTTGTTTTTCGGTGTGTGATGAGTGATGTGTGTGTTAGTGTGAATCTTGTCCATTTTCTTGAGATTATTTCACTTTTTGTTTTATTTATTTTTGTGTTTATTTTGACCTATAAATTCGTTTATTGTTTTTGAATGTGTGATATTACGTGCGTTTTTGAATTTATGCTTTTATTTTTGTTTTATTTTTATTTTATCCCATTTTTTCCCGTTTTTTTCTTAGGTAAGTCCCATTTTGGAATGATTACTAGACCTGTGAGTGAGAGTGGAAGTCATGTAGAGCAAAGTAGGACTCTAACCTCCAAGTGGCTGCTTTCCAACTCCAGGATGGAGGACCTCAATCATACGAAAAGTATTTTGAACACCATTTTTTTTTTAAATCCTTGAAAAAAATAATTTTTAAAAAAAATATTTTGTTCTTTATATTCTTTCAACCCTATAATTTTCTCTGCTCCATGAATTAACATTTCTATAATTAAAATCCATTCAATATTTTGTCACAATCGTGCAAATTGGAAGGAAAAGAAAAATATTACAAAATTTCTGTTATTTTCCTTAATGTTGTCACTATATAGAAAAATAGGAACAAGCGTTTGATTAAATGGAAAGGAATTCATTTATTCCTGTAAAAACCAACCCACGCACCACATGTGTATTATATCGACGTATGACAATAATATTGTAATTCTAAAATTATACCCAAAACCTGAATCTTAAATTTAAATGATATTTATACTCATTTAATTCTCGTAAAATTAAAAAAAAATCTCAATTTATCAAAATTATTTCAAAAAATTTGTTTTGATTTAAAATTTTTCAATTCCGGATATATCAGAAAAATAATAAAAATAATTTCTAGCAAAAACTAGAGCGTCGGGTGAGTGGTGTTAGCTAGCGTGGGCGACACGAGCAAGAACGTCCCAGGCCTTGCTTTTGTTTCTGTCACAATAGGCCAGTTCTGTAGGACCACATGTGCAGGAAAACTTGCCCATCATGCATGTGTGGGATGTATAAATACTTTTCCTTTATGTAGCCATATCCAGGCCAGACTTTAGTGGTCAAAGGAAAAAATTTATCTATAAATTCAATTTGCTATGAGATAAAAAATAAATGAATAAAATAAAAAGTTTAAAATTTTTAATATTATCTTGGGTGGTGGTGTGGGTGGGTATCGACTATCGAGATACAGGTGGCAGCAGGTGTGTAGTTGTGCGGGGGATCCGGACAGGTGACCCGAGAATGCGGGCGTCCACGTATAGGTCGCCATTATCCATCAAACTCGTCTTTGCATGTTTACATTTAAAGCACTTGAAGTAGACCGAAATATGGCAGTATAAGTGTGAAAGATGGCCGTGTTATTCATCATCAAATTTGAGTGTTCTTTATTTTTTTTTATTATGTTAACCCTCTTACTGTCCACTGGCCACGTTATTTCTTATTCCTTTTTGGATAAGGAGGAAAAGAGGGGAAAAAAGTCAATTTCGTTTCAATTCAATGAATAAATAAACAATATCGTCGGCTTCCACTGCCCTTTTCGGAGCACGGAAATCAAATCTGCGTGTATGTTGCTGTTTTGGTAAACATAACTCCGCACCTCGTTATAATAACAGAAAAATTTTACCTCCGATAGGTATTTTAAGTAAAAAAAATGTTTTTTTTAAAAATGTTTTTCGGTAATTTGTAATTTTTTTGTCGGAATTGTTTATTTAGTTTGGTTTATTTTTGTTTTATTTTGGCTCGTGATTGAATGAGTGTTGAGATGTGGTTTGTTATAACGAGTTCCCTTTGCGTTGATCCTTCTCAGAGAGGAATGGGCAGCCATTTGTCAGGGTGTGAGGTAATACAAAAGTGAGCAAGTTGATTTTTAAATCTTGAAACCGATTTTGTACAGTTGTTGAAGATTTAAAGTATGTTACATTGCCTCGCTTGAGAAATTGACTTTACGCGCACATTTGTGTGTGAATTACTTTATGATATTCTAAATCCCCGTCGTCTTCCCTTGCTTGGGTTTGCTGTAAATATCGGCTTGACACAGCAGAGAAAGCAAAATAATAAAAAAAAATAAAAAAAAAATAAGAAACCAAACTTGAAACAAGTTCTGAAAATGCTGATGTCATTACACAAACACTTACAAATAATTAAGTTTACCAAATTGATTTTATTTGATTTTTATCTATAGAAATTTAGTGAAAGTTTGGTGAATTTTTCGGTGATTTTTTTTTTTAAACAAAAGAAGATAATTTTAATAAGTTGGTGAGGGCATTAAATGATCTTTATTGAGAGAATGGTAACAGAAACAGCTGCTATTGCAAAGGTGGTTAAGGAAAACAGAGCTCGTGAAAGCGAGACAATTATGGAATGATGAATGACTTCTAATGAGGTGGGCTTTAATTGCTTGGACGTGATTGCTGTTTAGGAAGCAGTTTCATGAGCTGAGTATAGATGAAAATGAACATATACGATAATTGGAAATTTTTTTTTCTTCGATTTTTACTGAGGACAAATTTGCATTTCAAAAAAAAAATTTTTTTCTTTCAAAGTTATGTTTCAAGAAGAAGAAAAAAAGAAATGTGAAGATTGCTTTTGTTGAATTGAGTTATAGTTGGTGTTAAATCACAAGCTTAAGATTCTTTGGGGACTAATTATGATATAGAAAAGAGTTGGAGCTGATGTCTTCATTTGTTAAGACACTAGTTGACTTGGCAACACAACATTGCAGGAGGAAGTTGTCATGAAAAGAGGAAGGAAAAATGAATGCTTTGATTACAAGGATTCGGTTGCAACCCTCTGACAAAAAAAAAAAGATTTGCAACCATTCATTAAGCCTCTTGACTTATTCATGAAGAAATCATCTCTTAGATATATAAAATGATCTACCATAATTCTTAAGGAATTAAAAAGTTGTCCAACATGTACTGTAAATGGTAAGAGAAACACTAGGTGCATTCATGAAGTCATTTAGACTAAACAACATACTTAAACTGCTTTTTAAACTGATTGTCTCAATCTAACTCGAAAAATGGCAGCCGATTTAGTCTGCTTTCAGTGGCAGTGGGCATGCGCACGATATTTAAACAACAAAACATTTTTGATTGCAAGTTAGTCACAACTTCAAATTAGTCAAGCAAATACTTAAAAAGACTAAAAATAATTATAATTGACAAAGTGAATGTGTATATGGACAGGGTGACCAGACGTCCCGGTTTTGGATGCTTTGTCCCAGTGTCCCGAAAACACTTTGTGAGGATGCAAAACTGTCCCGGTTTTTAAAAACCGATCAATTGTTCATAATGAGAGTAGTTTAATTGGTTTAATCTTATACAAACTTTCTCTGAAAAGTCAACGACTTCTTGACTACAACGAACAAGATGGAGTTAAAACGCTCACACCAAAGAGTACTGTTTCACACTTCTACCTAAATACGTTGGCAGTTCTGGTTCCGGCATTCGAAGGAAGTGCGTAGAGAGATTGTTTCTGGTTTCACCAAAATCTGGTCACCGTGTGTATGGATCGAGTTTTACAAAGGCCTCAATGTCCAATTATTGTAGACATAACGAATTGAATGTTTCTCTGCTGGGAATCGGTTAATACAAACCCAAGGAAAGCACATACAAGTGAAATATAAATCCAGGAAGTATTATATAAGGGGAGATGTGAATTTTGCAAGAGGGTTGACTTTAAGAGGGAGCGAATAATCCAGACTGACTTGGTATAATTTATGATGTCTGGATTGGCAATGGAGGCTTCTGCCCTGACTGGGCACAGGCATCTTTGGAGGGTCCCTGATGGCTACGAGATGTGTACATGCGCAGCAAAGGGGAAAGAAGGGGCACGGCGACGGGGCCGAGCACGAGATAAATGGTTGCCGTATGCTAAATGCGAAGCCCAGCAACAGGAAGCCCTCTCCAAAGACCAGATGTTGGGGGTTTGCAAGTGAGAAATCAGGGGGAAGAAAGGGATAAAGAATGGGAGGAGTGGTCTCCCATGCATAAGCTACGATGGAGTCCACCACCATGGAGTGTGAAGGCCTCTGCCTGCTTGCTTCTAGTGGCCTTGTCCGTTCACGACTTTGGACATAAATCATACACAGCGCACATATATAGCTCTGGTTTGGCCGAGCGCTTAGGAGAATTGGTGTATAGCAAAACCATCTGGTGTTACACATGGTCTAGTAAAAAATGAGTGTGCTCATAACACCATGCATATGCAAAAAAAAAAAGGAAAAAGGGAAAGATGGATGAGTTTAATGGGCTAGGTTGGTTTTTCACTTAATTTTATTTTCTAATTTAGGCGTTGTTTTAGTTTTTTTTTTTTTTTTTTTAATTCATTTATTTTTTGTTTTTTTTTTTTTTTTTTTTTTTTGAGAAACTACTTGAGGCTTTAGGGGGTCATTTTTGAAACAAGTTTCCAGGAGTTTATCAAGATGAAGAAAAGTGATAAAAAATAAAAGTGCTTGAGGTGTGTGGGGATACTGAAAATATATAAATATCGGTTAAAATTAAAAATGAAAACAGGAATTTGTGTTGTTGTATGTACGGTACGTTCAAGGAAGAAAGATTATGATCTCTTTTTTGTTTTGTTGCACAGTTGTTTATATGTAAACATTTTTATTGTGTTTTTTTTTTTTATTTAAAATTGTAAATCTGCGATTGTTTTTCTAAGATTGGAAAGCAGAGAAAAATTTTTATTTTATTTTTTAATGCAATAATAATTAACACTTGTCAGAAATGTCTGCGTTTTAAAAGAAAAGTAATGAAATTTTGTGACGGGTGGTCATTTCTTGGCAAGTGAAATTTGTTGAGCTGACTTAAAGACAGCACTCCATTTGTCACGTGTACACCTGCGAGGGGTGGAGTCCCCGGTCCCACACAGATCAACGTCTGATAAGTCCCAGTTGGGGGTGGATTTATACCTCAGAAACACCGAGATCTGGGCGCAGGAAATGGTGGAGACAAGTGCAAAATCTGGGCATAGATTTTCTAGTGATTAGCTGCAGAGGCACACATGCAAATAAGCACAAGAATAAATGTCACTTGCTGCTAATTAGGCCTTTTGTGGACAATGCGAAATAATTATAGGTCCAGTGGTATTTTTAAATGAAAAGAAAAGGAAATAAATAATACAAAAAAAAATGTGGTTTGAAACGTGACTTAGGTATTAAGAAATTTTTTTTGGGGGAGAAAAAAAAAATCCACTTGTCCATTTACTGGTCAGCGAGGGGATGTTACCGAGCCCCTTGGTACGACCTTGAGACAGGCGCCGAGGGGGAATGTAGCACCCACTTACAAGAAAGTCTTCTTGGGGAATAGGGAAAATTGGTGGGGTGTCCAGACAGGATACGAGCGAGGCCAAGGTCAGTCTGTCCACACATAATCCTTTGAACTCGTCTAGGTCGAAGGTCAGAGTTGTGAGTTAATGGCATGAGTGTCACTCAGTATTAGTTTTCTTTTTCTCAAAAAGAGAACGAAGAAAATTGCTCACACGGATCATAAAAATGAGAATCCTTTTTCCCACCTTAATTGACACAAGAACCGTGCAACAAACGTGTTCTTAATAATCTCAAGAGGCGGCGTTGTGGTTTTTTTTCTTTCTTTTTCTTCTTCCCCTTCCTTGAAGTTTATTTATTTTTGTTTTTATTTTTTTATTTTTCTTGTAAAATATCAGAAAATGATTTTTAATTTTTATATTTAATAAAAAAGTAAAATGTCGTTTTGTTTTCTCTGCAAAAGTGATTATAAACTTGGAAGACGAAGTGTTTGTTTTCGTTTTTTTTTAGTTTGTTTCGTAATGACTCGTTCAGATGTTATTTAATTTAAATTTACAACAAGGTCAAACAATCAAACTTTGATGGGCTGATGTTGTGTGTGGACGTTGTGTCATCAACCAAGGGAGTATAATAGGTATAACTTGCTAATTCTTTCCATCAACCGGACCGATTCTGGTCTGTACTGCTTTGGTCAAGGGTAGATGCCCTGTGTATTGTCTCAACACGTTTGAAGGTTGCAAATGGTCAGTTCACAGCTCCGATGAAATTATTTCTAGGCAAGTGGACACTGCAATTTTCAGAAGGAAATTGTACTACACAAAAAAACATATTTTATTTTTTTGTTGACAAAAACATGTTTTTGTAATTGTTTTGTTTGTGATTTTGTTGTTTGAAAATATTATTTGATAACTAATGATATATTTTTTTGTTTCTTTTAGGTAAGTACCGAAATTCATATTTCTTATTTTTGTTATATGAAGACAACTAAAGGTATTGTAAATGTTTTTGGGGTTCCATATACTCTTAACAGTATTTATGTGTGCGTTGTTTCAATTGAGGGGCGGCTATGATTCCTTGATTTGTTTTTATAGAGGTGTGGGGATAAAAATAATAACTGGTAGCAAGCCGGACATCAATATTGATTTTTGTTGGTCATAGATGAGGTTAAGTCAAAGTTGAGTAGAATAGATTGCCCAATGTGAGTTCGCTCAATACAAATTACTCATGTTTTATATTTACTTTTCTAGATTTTTATTATTATTTATTTTTATTTTTTTTATTGCATAATAATTAAAAGTTGATCGAACTTTAAAAGCAGACGAAAAAAAAAATCAATCCAATTTAAGTCAAAACATATTTTGACAAGATAATTCATCAATTAATTCCGTCAAAAACAGTTTATGATTACAGTCATTTTTTATTTATTTATTTCGAATTCCGTCCCCTCTAATTTCATCTCTACACAACATTTCAAGATGTTTTCTTTTCCCCGCATTCTATCATCACTAATATAACGATTTGAAGCGAAGGGTATAAGAGAAAAAAATTATCGTATTATTTTTCCCGCCTTTGAACGACACTCGAATTAAAAAGAAACTGCAATTAACGAGATAAAATCTGGCAAATCAGTCGGTGGTTAGACGTTTCGTTTAACACGCCTTTTATTTCCACCACCCACACTCGACTGTGCATGAAAAATAATTTAAAATTATGTTAATAAACATTTCTAAAACTCGATTAATTAATACCGGTATTTTTTTTTTCTTTCAAATTCTCGTTATTGGTAACATTGTGTAACGTCGAGGTCAGTTTGCGTTCTCTACACATGCGGCAAGGGTGTGTCCAGTAGGCAATTACATGCAAGGAGAGTGTGCATGTAATTACCAACTTTGAACCATGATGATGTTGCATGGGAGAATAATTTTTTTTTTTATTGTTTCTTTCCCCTGGTCACCACTAATGAAAGGCCTACGGACAGATGGCATGGCAGTTGGGAAGGTGGAGAGTGGTCACTCGTGAATTGTGCAGCGCGCACTGTTATTTCGCTCTTGGTGTACGTGATGGGTCATGAGGGGTGACACCTGGTGGTGAGGGACGGAATGAGGAAGTTTGGTAAGGTGCAATTAAACAAACCTCGGGTTTCTGGACATTTAATGAGAGACAAAGAGTTTTCGAAATCTTATTTTATTTATTTATTTTTTTGGGTTTTTTTATGGGTGTCGAGTTGAATGACTCGAGTATGGGTCGTTGGGTATGTGTTACATTGTTGGTGATACGTGTTTTGCCGTGTTTGGTCGAACGGTTTTGAATGGGATCATCGATCAGTGTGATTAATAAATCCCCGAGTCAATCGAGTTATAGTCAATTTCATACTTTACTCGTATCGTTTTTGCTTCCTGTTTCGGGTCTTCGCCGGAGCAATCGATTTAATCGTGTTTATCACGATTCACGTCCCTCCCGCTCATTAAAATTGTTGTCCTTTCACGAAATAAACCCTGGAACAAATGACCAACTACAGCTATTCTTAAGGGGGACATCTCCAGATTAAAAAAAAAATTAAAATACAATTATTCAAAGTGATTGGAACCGAAGTTTTTAATTTTTTTTTACTTTTCAACGCATTGATGTAATCAAAGGGCTGCGTGTTACGTTCTGATTGCTTCATGGACGTGGACAGAAAATGACACCATAGATTCTCAATAAAAAAAATAATTTTTTTTGCTGTTCTCATGTCAAGTAGACTATATAGAAATTATCTTAGATAACTCTAGAAACCTGTGAAAATCAATTAAAAGTCGTTTTTGAGATGGTTTCATCACATCTTTAACATGACCACACAGTGTGAATTAAGGATGGGCATTTTATTGTATAACATTTCAAGCCCGGTCGGCGGTGTTGTGAATGATAGTGTAATAACAGGTGTGGTTTTTACAATGTCCGCTATAGATAACAAAGTCCAAGCTCAGGTGGGTAATTCTAGTGCAAATTGATGAACGGTACATACAATCGTTGGAACAGTTATTCGATTGTGACGACTACTCGAGTCATATGATCCGAAAAACTTGAATAATTGAGAAAGAAAACTGTGCCATATTGATACCACAGGAAAACTAGGTCCAACAGTAGATGTGACAACATTTTTTAAAAAAATTTTAAGTGCTTCTTTGAACAAGTCGGTTTGGTTGAACAAGAGCGTTTTGGTTCGTGATTCTGTTGGAGTCCTGGGTAGCTTAATTGGTAGAGCAACCGTCCAGCGTATGATGGATCTAGCTAGGGTCGACTTGTCGAAGTTCGAGAAGTTTGTGATCACTGAAGATGATCGTTTGATCGAAAGGCCTATGGTTTGATTAATTGTTGATGTCATTAAAGTTTTGTAAAATTACCACATTGTCGCTCGATGTTACTCTGGAACATCTGGGAGTTCTTTGACCTCAAATACAGGTTCAGATGTGGGTGTCAAAATAAACAGTCCTTCAAAAAGACTGGGAAAAAAAATTTAGCACTTAGAAATTTTTTTTCACAAACTCGAGCGCCTTTTTTACCCCTGGTGACAATTTTTTCGAACTAAACACCTGTAAAAAAAATTTTTTTCCTTATGCAATGAAATTCCCATTTGGGGTCGCATAACTTTTTCCCCTCCTATTCCTCCTCCATTTTCCCCAATTTTTTTTAAATACCCCTCTTCTTTTCGCTGGTGTCTCGGATATGGAGGGGAGTTATGTTGAAGAGGGCGAAGACTTGCTATGGAAAATATTTTCGTCATCGAATGAGTTCACCCCCTGCGATGTCCGTCGTTAGGTGTTGAAGGTTTATGGTTGGGGATAAGTTGTTACCCCCCTTCCTACACCTTCTCTCTCACACACACTGCCCCTTCTTCCTTTCCTACCCCGTCTTTTTCTCCCCCTCATTCCCTGACCTCGTCTGGGCAAGGCAGACAGTGTGGACACCCAATCTGTCTGTCTGGCCAAACAATTCCCCCACCCCACCCCTTCATCTTATCGTTTTTTTTTTGAGCATTTTTTTTTTTTAAAACTGAGGGACAAATATGGTAATAATAAATAACCAAAAATCCTGACGATAAAATCGATTTTTAGTCGATTTTTAGTCGATTTTGCAATAACTTTGTGACCAAAAATGGAAAAATTTCAAAACAACGTTTATTTTTTTTCTTCTTTTTATTTTTATTTGCCCAGACTTAAAACTCACTTGCCAAACTTTTCTTCAGTTTTTTTTATATGCGCGCACCACATCCGGTCTGTGCATATGCATGTTGTAATCACATCCACGCTTTTTTTTAACATCAGGAGGAGTCAGGTTTGACCAACAACGAGTCTACATTTAGCCCCATATACTAAACTAAAACTTGATCCTATCCCGGCTGAATATGTGGCAAGTTACTGGCCTCTTCTTCTTCCCCTCTGGCCATTTTTAGCCATATGGGAAGAGGCAAAAGGGGAACCAAAAATAGTGCCCTTCTCAGACGAAGACTCAGCCGGGGATATCCACTGCTTTGAGATCGTTCCAAACTCCATTTAACAACGTCACTTTCTAATAAAAGCATGAAACCAGCACACATTTAAGCACAACAAGGTCGATGGCTAATTCCCCTTAATCGATTTCACTCTAAAAGGTTCAGGTTAGATTAGACAGAATAATGAACTTAGCTACGAATAACTATGCGGAAAAGTTGAATGTATAGAGTAAAGGGTTGCTCAATGTGTTTAACGCGTGTTGCACATGGATCGAAAAACTGGATGTGTGATCATGATGAGAATTAACATAAAACTAATTCTAATGTATGCGAAACAAATAGGTGGCGCCACAAGAGTATGACGTCACTACAGACAATAGGAAAATGGAAATAAGTATACACTCAACTCTCGTTATACAGCCGCTCTTTATACGGCATTTTGCTATAACGGCCTTAGGAAAGTATGGCATTTTTCGATTAACGGCCCACAATGTTTCGTAGATACGGCCAAAAATCGGGAAATTCCATAACGAATCAGGGGGAATTGCCCCTGATTCGTTATACAGCATTTTGCTTTACAGACAACTTTTCAGGAACCTATCTAGGTCGTAAAGCAAGGGTTGAGTGTACTAGAAAGTACTAGAAAGTACCACTGATGATCATCGAAAGATCGATTCCGATTGTCCAACCGGAAACAAGAACAATTGCATGTGATGCAGCAATCGAAGAAACAGTGGCACTTCTATTGCTTCCAGTCGTCAAAACTCTTGTATATTTCAAAATTGCAATATAAAAAAGCAGGACATTGTAATTTCTTGCAGTCCATCTGGTCAAAATAAATAATTAATGCACCTTTCTTTGTTTACTGAGCAAATTTTGATTGTTTTTTTCCGTTTGCCGAATGGACTTGTTACTTAACCAGCAAATCACAAAGTGTTGATTGAAACGTTGGAGGGGAGGGTTAATGTGGTGCCAGGTGATATCCATCTGGCTGTGTTTTGTACCCCTGGCGTCCGTTGATTGGCCAGACTCGGTATCTGGAGGCGTTTGTTAGCAACACCAAAGATGCAAACGAAAAAGGGATGCGGGTCGAGAGAAGGCAGAAGGGGGGAACGAGGGGTGGGATTGGACGACCCACTGGTCTGTCACGTGTCCTTTAACTCGGGCAACTAACGAGAAGAAGCAAAATCGATTTGGTTTGATGGATGCGAGTATCGGGGCTATCGGAAAGGTGTGCATTACCGCGACTGACCTCCATCACGAGAAACGCTCCGGTCCAAAGGGTTAGTGCATTGCCAGATGTGATATTTCTTCTCTTCCCCTTAACACCAGATGCAAACATAACTCAGAAAATGCGACTATCCCCTCGCTAGCCGTTTGTCCAACCCCCTTTTCTTTCTCCCTTTGACGTCAATGGGGTGGGTAAAGGATTGTGACACATGTGGGGCAAGATGTGACCGTTTTTATTTTTTTTTCTGGTTAATTTTGGCATCTCTTAATGAGAACAGATACTCTTGTTGGTGGGAGAGCAGTGGTGGGGGTTTGGGAAGATACACTCGACTGATGAAAGATGGGTTCCTTCTTAATGATCCTCTTTTACTCGACTTGTCTTACAGTTAAAGTGTTGACCGTATTTATATTTTGTGTTATTTTAAAGGACTCAAACGCTGTAATTGAGTTAAGAATTTGCTTCTAGTATGTACAAATTATTACAAATTATTATTCATGAAATAATAATTTAAATTGTTTGTTTTAATAAAATCTTCTATTCCAGAGGTTCCCATTGTTTTTAAGATGTTTGTAGAGTACAAATGGTGACGTACCAGTAGGTCAAACACCAAGAATCCAAAAAAAATTAAAAATCTCCACAAATTCCAGTCAAAAATCACAAAATCACAAAATCCCACATCAAAAAATCCATAAAATTTAAACGTTTTCCCCAAAAATATCAAAATCTCCACAAATAAAACCAAAATTCCATTCAAAAAATGGAAAAATTCCGCCGAAAAGTTAAAACCTTTAGTGAAATATCAAAATTCTCTTCAAAAATCACAAAATCAAACACCAAAGATCTAAAAACTAGTCAAAATCTCCTCAAAAAAATCAAATTCTTCCACAAAATATCAAAAATCCCATTCAAATTCCACTTATCGCGTATTTTATTTGTCATTTAAAAACCAAAGTATTCTAAATCGTTTGTTTATATTATTTTTTGTGTGTGCTTGTTTTAGTTGAAGAGGTGTTGAATGATTATATAAGTGAAGGCGCGCGATTTTTGGCTGCTGCAAGAGAGCGCGCGCGTGGCGGTTAATGACAATCGAGTTGCCATAGTAGGTTGTGAGAAAATGAAAATAGTCGTCGCTCGTATTGATTTAAGAAACGTCACTCTCGGTAAAGTGACGCGGAAGTCATCGGTGTTCTAAAAGCCTTTTACTCGATGCCTCGTTAAAACGAAGCCGCTTTTAGGAAGCGTCGGCGCATAACTTATACGGAGGAAGAGAAGAGGAGGGTGAGAGAGGGTTCTCGCCATTCATCTACTCGATTCATTCATTCATTCCTCGTTCTACGATGCTGACGTAAGGCCGACACTAACGTGATCGACGTCACAATTTTGTTGTTTTTATCAGGGAAATTTAATTTGTAGGAATTAAACAATTTTATTTTTTGGTGTTTTGTGTAGACCTAAATAGTCGTTCGACGAAGCGGAATTTCAACCTGCGTCTTTAAAATAAGGTAAAATAAAGCGTACGCGGGGGTGTGGTTGATTGTAGCCATTTTTTCCATTGCTCCAAATGATAGGGTTTGGGAGATATAAAAAAACAATCTCGGACTACAAGCAGTAGTTGAAATATCATACAAATGATAATGTTTTGGTTCATTAGAACTCGAAGTTGGTCATTTGGATTCGCAAAAAATGTTTATTAATTTAAGTAAAAGAATTGACATAGTTTTTTTTTTTACTGTTTTTCGGCCATTTTTAATAAAGTTTAGGCAGTGCGAGTTTGGTGACGACTGGTGGCAACTAGTGGAAGTTTGATAGTTGGAAATGAGGTTAACAGATAAAATTTTTTTTTTTGCTTATTTTTGTGTTGAAAAGTTATGGTTGAGAATGGCTCTTAAAAAATAATTGGTGACCTTTATTCTTCGTGTGATGTTTGAAGAGGGTTTTGACCCGCCAGCACAGACTCGTACGTTTTTATTGACACACGTTTTCCGGACAGGTCTGGAGAAGGCCAGCGACTCGTCTTCTTCCGTGTCATCGCTTCAGCACCCATCTCTCGATATTTGCAGGTTAATCAGCGCATAAAACGAAACGACAAAAGACCTCAGCTGATGAAAATCGAGCAAAACAACGTGATAGCACGTTTTAAGCCTGCTTTCTTTATAGCAAAAGAAAGGTCAAGTTAATATATCTAATAATATATATATATATTTTAATGTGAGTTTATTTTGCAAGTTCTGAACTAGATATGGTTTAGGGAAGAAGTTCAGATGTTAAAACTAAAATAAATATCTAAATTGATCAAGAACACTAAAATAAATGTCTAGATTGATCAAGAACACTAAAATAAATGTCTAGATTGATCAAGAACACTAAAATAAATGTCTAGATTGATCAAGAACACTAAAATAAATGTCTAGATTGATCAAGAATACTAAAATAAATGTCTAAATCAGGGATTCACAGACCGTGGCCCGTGGGTTGCATGCGACCCTTCGTTGATTTGCTGGCGGCCCGTTCACCATGTGTTAGAAAATTTAGAATCAATTTTGCGCTTGGCTACTGCAAAAATCAAACCAAATGTTTAAATGTTTAAATTGACCAAACCGATTGAATTCAATATCTAAATTTCGGGGAAATCTAGGTTCAGTCAATAGAGCGTGGGTGTTCTATCAGAACATTTACGGTACGCGATAACGGAAGTCTAAACAAGTTACAGACTGGGGACAAGTTGCACAAAGTTGAAAATTTTTAAGAAAAAAAATCTAAAATAATTTTTTTTTTAAAAATTTTTAAACCAGTTGCAGTTGGGCTTGGCAGCTGTAATTGGTGTCGGGTGCATGAGAAACTGCAGATGGATGCAACAGGGAGTTTATTCTGGTCGGCTAAACATAGATGGCGGCGGTCCATGTTGAGCAGCAAAGATGGAAACGCCAGAGTCGTGTGGGACAGTTGACGACACAGTCAGAGAGATCACCTTACACATCAAAGTCCATGGACTTATTTTTAACCTTCCAAGAGTAAAAAAAAAAAAATTTTCAAATGTGAATATATCTGTGATTTAATTTAACCTTGTAACTTGGCCTTGATGACATTCGGTTGCAACCATGTTTGTTTTGTTTGTTTATGGACGGAACGCGGAAACGAACGAGAATTGACGAGACTGCAGGGCGTCTGCTCGATGAAATGTGAATGTATATATACATGAAACAAGATCGTGCAATTTTCGACCATTTTTAGCACAAGCGTTTTCTAATACATTGTAGTCAACTATTGATATGAAATTTCAAATCATCTCTTTGGATGATGAAGTACCCGGCTTTGCATGGTCATTATTTGGCCGGACATTTTCTTACATTTCATTTCTTTCTTTCTTTTTTTTTCTTTCAAGAATAATAGACTGCACTCGCACACTCTTCATTTTCAGGGTTTCAAAATTTTTGTCTGGGCGAATTCACATAACAAATGGAGATGAGTTGCCCTCCCCTTTCTCCCTTTTTGCAATATGATTTTGGTCGCCATGACTGATCACCATAATATGCCGAGAAAGAAAAGGAGAAGCTTAATATAACGACATTTTTTTTCCTCCTCCTTTTTTTGATGGGTCATATGCTCGTGGATTATTTTTAGGACATTGCACCAAGCTGAAAACTTTTGATTGCGAACTCTTGCAAATATTTGATTTTATTATACACCGATGTTATTAAACACTGGTCGAATTGTTAACCTTTGACTCGAGGATTCTTGATCGCAATATGACATTGGATAAGAATAATCCTGAAGAATTAAGGCACATTTAAGGACTTTTTAAATTAAAATCTCCTATTCAAATGTGTATCACTTCTACAGTTCGGTATCTTGATGCTAAATTCGAACTGCGCATCCCATTCTGCGCAGACGATGTCCTAATTTAGCCTAATATTAGGCCTAAAAATGCAAAATAATGTAAATAAATAACAATATACCAGTAATTTATGACATGGTACTGAAATATTGTTGTTTTCTTTCATTTGTTTAGCATTATTTGGCCGAATATTAAGCTTAATCCTGCTAAATATGAACTGGAATTCGAAAATCGTCTGCGCGGAATGGGATGCGCAGTATTTTATTTTGTCATTTAAAAACCAAGTACATTAAGGACTTGTACACCTATTATTACGGGTAAAACTTGGCCGCCTTCACCCCTGACACACCTAAAATAATTTATGCATTTATTCATATCTTTTCCGCATTTATTCCATTTTAGAATTTGGTTTAAGAAGGACACAATTTATTTTAATGAGGGCAGGTCTGGTGTGGGGGGTTACGGTGACAGGAAGCGTGTCGTGGGGGAGGTGGGAGGTGGGTGGATGAATGAGGTTGGGTCCAGCAAGTTGAATATCTCGTTTTGTTTCGCCGTCAAAAGATGTATGCAAATGATGGATCGGTTGCAACTGTGGACATAATGCAACTGTGATGAGGGCGGCGGGTGACATTCGTCGGAGCCCCACGTCATTGGAATGCTGAGGATCACTCGCTTGTGCGAGGCCATCACACATACGAACGCGGAAATATGTCGTCGCAATGGGTGAAATTTGCTCATATCCCGTGCGAAAAGGGGAGAGAAGTGCAAGTCTAATTTGCATGGGAGATGACATGAAGTGGTGTCACTTTGAGAGCTGTCTTGGTTGCGAACCCCAGGGAATAAATGGGCAACAAGAAGACGAACATTTAATATTATTCATGCGATATCTATCTTTCTTAACTGAAATTGGATTTTTTTTCTATGGGGGGGCATGGGGGGGTTAGTTTTATATTTTTATTATTATTATTTTTTGGATTTAATGATTTTTTTTTTATATGAAATGGGACTTTAAATGACAGGTGTCAAACGGCTTTTGAGATAAGGGGTGACAAACGGGCGATGACCACTATATTGGACATGTTCAGTGAGATTGGAGTCGATTTCTTGGCCGTTAATCCCATTTTCACGGTGTGTAGGTGATGGGAGGATGATGCGGTTTAAAGGTTAAAAAGGAGACGGTTTTTATTTTTTTTTTTTTTTGTTTTTTTTTTTTTTAATTTCAAGTTTTATTTTTAAATGTGTGGTAAATTTAGTTCACGAGCTAGGATTAGCATCTTGTCAGTCTTGCAGCAGTCAGAATATACCTGGGTTCATTCGCGTGATATGTGTGTGCATCTGTTTGCAGACAAAGGGGTTGTTGTTCGGTGCGCATGTGCGATTCCAAGTGGGTTGAATCGAGTTGCCTCGTGCCCTTGCGCAATTACACGACTTAACTTTGAGCGTATTCATATGGGGTCCTTTCAACTAACTTTGCAGATTTTACAAGCTGATAAAATTGAAAAAGTCTAGATTATGCACCGGTTTTTTAAATAATTTTTTTTTTTTGTTTTAAAATAGAATTTGCATTAGAAAGTTGATTTTTTTGATTTGTGATGGAAATAAAATTTAAGAAAAAAATTTTTTTTTTGTTAAATTTGAAGTAAGGGATTGGAATTGAACCCCGACATGAAAATCGAATGAATTTATCTCGTGGCGAATTTACATCGTCATAATTTGCATCGAAATTCAGGTCTTTTTTCATGCTCTTGATCGCATCTCCTAGCGGCACGATGAGGAAAGTGGTTTAAGAAAGATGAACTCGACTCCCATCATTTCTTTTCTTTTTTTCTTTTTTTTTTTATTTAATACCAAAGTGGAAAAATTTATCAACACTCCACTTTGATCCATTTGAGGTGTCAACTGAAAAATTTAATTTCTACCTCACCGAGTAGAGTGGTTAGAAATTAAACTGTGAGCACCCGCCAATCGATTCCAAACTTGCCCCATTTAACCCTTATATATATATTTCAACTCGGGTCCTTTTATTTATTTTCAATTTATATGAGTTCAAACTAATTTAGTATCTAAAAATTCCAACAAAAAAAAAAAATTATTTATTTATTTATTCATTTTTTGGCTGATTCTGACCTGCAGATACGCCCCCTACATCTGCATCACCTTTTGTGGGCAAAGTCAGTTCATGGGAGGAGAATTTGACCGAAACGTTTTAATTATTTCGGGATTTCAACAAGAATTTTTCTTTTTTCGCCCAAACCACTCGCGTCCCACCCCCCAAAACCGCATTTTTTTTCTCAATTTTCTTTTCCAGCAGTGAGGAATTTCGTTTTATTTCAACTTTTCTGACTTCTATACGTCTGGGTGCAATTGATCTCGCAAGTTTTTGATGGATGACTGCGACTGACGTGACGTCACGCTGATGGCGATGACAAAAGAGCATCGTCCGAAGCTTGGTTCACACCCAGTCGGACGGCATTCCAATCTGCCGGTGCTATCACCTGACAAGACGTCAGGGAGGGTTTTTTTTTTTTTTTTTTTTTTTTTCATCATCAATAGGCTGGCCAACAGGAGAAGGAGGGTCATCCTGTCTCGACCGACTTCGACCTCAGCCTGGATACTTTTGAAAACAATGGCACTTCTTTTTCAAGTATGGGTGGGTGGGTGGAGTGCTCTTGGAAGATGCACCTGCCCCAGACGAGGTCAAACAGAGAAAAGAATCCACATCCTTGAATTAAAAATCCGAATTATTATATTCCTAATTATGACTCGTACTCCCTCTAGTGGCAATATCTAAAATAAAATATTTAAAAAAAAAAAAAAATTAAAAAAAAATATTTTTATTTTTTTTTTTAATTTATTAAATTTAGGATTTAGAATTTTGTTTAATTTTGATTTTGTTTAATTTTTTTGAAAAAATTAATTCTGTAAATGGAAATGTTGAAATGAGTTGTTGCATTTCACTCGTCTCTATCTGCCTTCAACTTCTTTTTGGGTGGAGGCCAAAGGCGGTGTTAACTTTATTGCACAAGTTTTGTGCAAATTTGCATGTTAATTCCTGGTTGGGGGCACTCGTCACCGATGAGGATTTTTATGGAGGAACAAGAGGAAACGAAATGAGGTGTCGAAGCTCTGCCTTGATTTAGTCTAATGGAAGAGCGAAGGGAAGGGAAAAGACGTGTACATAGTTTTAGTCCCAGTGCGATCGTCTCGAGGTCCTTTTTAGCCTCTTTTTCACTTTACCCACCCTCACCATCCCCCTTCTTTTTTTCCTTCTTTTTTGGGCAGTCGTAAAAAACAAATCTCTCTTGGTCCGACCGACTTGTAAAAGATCTTCTCCAAAATCCCTTTTTTCTTCTCTTCTTTTTTCTTTTTTCAATTTTTTTCTTTTATAACTTGCGAAAGAATGATTTAAGTGTTGTCACAAATTTTATTTTATTTTACAATTACAGGGTAATGTAAGATTTGACATGTTAAATTTGACATTTAGACTGGTTTAAAAAATTGAAACAAGTTTAAATGACTTTATGAATGCGCCTAGTAAATTTATTTCGTAGTTTTACCGTAAATGCTTTCATTTAGCGCAGGATGCTCATTGAAGGCGGTATCGTACGAACAGTTTTTAAAAAGCAGAAAAATATAGCCACAAAAAGTCCGTTTCTTCATTTTAAGGCCAAAAGAGAAGTTATTTCGGCGGCGACATTTTTGTTGGGTGCTTTTTTTTTCCAAATTAAATTAGCGGATTTGTCGGATTGCACACAGCGCCGCTTATCCCCCTCTTCTTCTTATCCATAATGGGCGCCGTTTTACGTAAGCCTATTACACAACCCAATAGTCACCTTTTTATTCTTTTCTTCTCCCGAAGGGTGAAATAAATCTACATTAAAATGGATCCAAACTTTAATCGTTTAGATTGATTTATTTCTTAACCGAATTTTATTTCAAAACGTTTCTTCCATTGCGGTTTGCGAGTCCAATGTTGGAGGTCTAATTATGGACGTCGGTTGGAAGTTGAGAATGGTGTGTTTTGGACATTGGAGATTTCCCTCCCTGCCCCTTTTGCACATGGTCTCATTTTTTTGCACCCGACGCCTTAGGGAGACAATTCCTTGCTTTTCTTTTCTACTCCCATTATCTTCATTTTTTCCTTCTTTTTTGTTATAAATAAAAAAAAAATAAAAGAAATGAAAGACAAGATTTTTATAACGCTTTCGTGCTGTGCACAATGGGAAGATCCATGAAGGGAAACAAACGTGAACCAAATCTGAAGAATGTGGCTTACATTTTGCATTAAAATTGACCTAAAAAGTAAATAATTTTCCAAAAAAAAAATTAAATTTGATATTAAACACCTGATCAATTTTGTACAATTGGAGAAAGGGGGTGGGGTCATGAATTTGGAGGGACAGGAGGGAATGATTTGGGGGAGGGGTAGAGAGGCGTCCAAGAGGGGTTGAAGTGGGGCTTTTGTGTTACACTATATGCGTCCAGTCTGGGCAGTCACCCTCCCACTCACCCCCTACTGGCCCCTGTCTGACCCGTCTGATGACCCAAAGAGTTCGGTACAAAGAAGCTGGTCGACGTCGGCTTTGATGCACGTCTGGAATCTCGTGACGGGGTCCAGCCGAGGGCACCTCTCGTAACTCTTCTAACACTGTACTGATTAATTGACCGGGTCAAGTGAGAAAACAAGACTCGTTTCGAAAATGAGTGGGGCGGGTCTTGCACTGACCACATGCTGGGTTGATCAGACAGGGGGGTTGATGAAGTTGGCATCAGGTGATTTTCATTTCACCTGTAATTTGATTAATAGAGATTTTGAGGGTTTTTTTTTCGGGGATTTTTTTTCGGGGGTTTATCGCGTGCCAAATGTGGAAATGTTTTGTCAAATGAATTAAAGTTTGGTGGCAAGTGGAAAACGGTTTTTTTTATTGCGCATGCGCAGATGGTTAGTTTTGAGTTTTTTGGCATAGATGGGCAAAATACATGTATTTTAAATGCAAGAATTTAAAATGAAGTATTTTAAATACATTTTTGTATTTTGAAATAATTTTCAGGAAAGTATTTTGGAGACAATTGTAGTTTTGTGTTATGCGCAAGAAAGTATTGAAAAATGAATTGTATTTTGAGTACAAAAAAGTAATGAAACGAAATAAAAATGGAAATTTATGAAAAATTAAAATTACGTATTTTGCTATAAATTCTAAAAAAGAATTTTTTTGGCTAGAAATTCTAAAAGTTCAATTTTTTTGGCTAGATATTCAAAAAATTCAAATTTTTCTTTGCGGTAAATTCTAAAAAGTCAAATTCTTTGGCTAGAAATTCTAAAAGTTTAAAATGTTTTGCTAAAAATTCCCAAAAATAAAAAAAAATCTGTGCTAAAATAACGAAAATTTTGCTGCAACATTTAACAAAAATTACCAATTACAAAAACAAAATGGTGAAAAATTCGTAAAAAATTATTTCTTTTTGTCACCCATTTAATCTGATATCTGATAATTGATAAAAACGATGGCTAAGATCAATACTGCCAAAAGTGTGTCCTATTTTTTGATTGGGAGGTGCCGTCAACATAAATTTGCAGCTACACTATAATTAGTGAAATCTGCTAGCAATAAATCTTATCAGAAATCCCCGACGTCGTTCATAATATTTCCCAATTGGGGAGTTAGTTTAGGGGAAATGGAATTAAAAATACGAAAAAAAAGTGTTTGCTTTTGTTTGAAATTTTGATCAGTCCAAATTTTTTAAACAAGAGATAAAATATAGGGCAGTGAGCTCATTACTCAGGTGAGTAAGCAGCTGCCTCCAGGTGAAGTGTTATCACTTTGGTCAGCATTCATTTCACATAATGAAAAAGAACATCGTAAACAAAAATGCCAGCTCCTCCTACTTTCTTCGACCATCTTCAAATTAGGAAGAAAAAACGAAAAAACCAAGTGACCCTTTTATCCCCAATCCTCTTGTTCAACCGTGAGAGATTACAGTAATCACCAGCGACTTTGTTTGTCCGAGGGAGGTCTCCTCTCGTGTGAGTAACGCGTTGCTTTCTTGCAAATCTTGCCAGTTCTTCTGCTAGGTGGTCTTAAGTTTGTCGCTCGGCGTGAGATTTAATGAATGTGACTGCAAAGCTACTCGCAACCACACCGTTTATCATCAAATTCACTTAAAATACATAAATAAAACAAAATAAATACTAAGTGCATTCAAAGTATGTGTTTCTGTGGGTTTCTGTGGTTTTATAAACAGCGAAAACAATACAAAAACATGCTTGGACTTTCGTGGCAGCCATTTTGAATTTGGTAGTAAAAACCAAAATCTGTATAAACCACTTGAGAACCGACTCCAGTCGTACTAAACTTCATCAATGCGGTTAACTTTATTTAATACTAGAGAAAATTCAATGGTACAACCCCGGGAGTTCCCGGTAGCGTATTGGTAAAGCACCCGTCCGGTATGCGGGGGATCAATTATTGACCGCTTATAAATGTTCGTTGTGTTTGAGTTGTTAGTTAATCAATTTAGATGATTTCTATGAATGAATGTACAGTAAAAAGCCCAAAATTGTATTGATACAATACAGTTTTATCCTTCTAAACGTGAAAAATTGATTATTTTTTTGTCTTTCTCCTTCTCCTTCTCCTTTTCTCTTCTCCCCTTCTGACTCTTTAATTTTAATGTTGTACGATGGGCGTCTCAGAACATTGAATGATTTATTAATGACTTCTCGCAATTATGTCAGCAGTGCATTAGCACGTGCACAACTGCCACTCTTTTCTTAATTAAAAAGTAATAATCAATCCGTGATCAGATTTCTTCCCTTTTCCCCCGCTCTTAACCAATGAATTTCTAATTTAGCAATTTCAATGTGACACAATTATGCATTCGGTTAACTTGTCCCATGCGTGTTTTTTATTCCGAGTTTTCCGTTTTATTCTTTACTTTTATTTTTTTTATTTTTTTTTAATCTGGGCAAATTCTCTCACCAAATTAAAAGTCTGCGGCCTGATGGGGGAATCTTTAATTCATGAATATTGAAATTTCATTAAAAGTAATGCTTTTTTTCTATCACATTATTTAGGTGAGAGACAATCCAGGTGAGAAAACGAATTCAAAAATAATTTCTTTTTTTTTTTGAGGGAGAGAAAAAAAATTTTCATCCGATTTCTGATGCAAAATTTATGTACTTCAAAAAATCTTTCTTTTTTTTTTTGGTTATATCTCATCCATTTCCTCAAAGTGTCAAAATTCAGTGTTCGAAATATAACTTTTCTATTTTTTTTTTATTTTGTTTTTTTTTTTTTATTATTTTTTTTTTTAAAAAAAAATAAAAAAAATAAAAAAAAACCCATTTCTCACTTTTTTTTCTTTCTTTGATTGAGAAAGGAGAAACGAGAGTTTGTATTTTATTGGGGCTTGGGTGGTCATCATCGCTTTCTGGTCGGAGCAAGCGCCCCCATCGGCAACACGAGTTATGACACAAACCAAGAGACGCGCTCATAAGGATCCATTCGAGTGTATTGAAGAAAGAACGTGTCGACATTTCACATAAAAAATAAGAGCCAGAGATGACCAAAAGCATCATTGTCCGTCCGATCAGCAGGGTGACAAAAGTCCCTTTTTTGACTCCACACTCTCCCATCTTTTCCACGTCCAACTTCCTGTACACAATCTTTGTACACTATATATAAACATATATCTATAGACCACATGTGAAAGTCGAATCATTCTGTTTGTGTACTTGTGGCGTGAAATATGAAGCCAATTGAGTGTGGAGGAAATCACCAATCAATACGGGGGGGGAGAAAAAATAAAAATTGTTTTTCTCACCCCCACACAAGACCAATATTTATAGTTAAAAAAAAAGTTATTAAAAAAAGTTTAAGCTGGGCTATTATTACCCCTAGGTCTCATCTCCCTCCTCTTTCTCGAGACCTGTTCTTCTTAGTGCAAAGTGCATGTGAACTTCACATAAGGTGGATAGTGGGGTGGAAGAAAAAAAAGCGTCTGAGGCGGGCGGTCAGGTCTGGACAGTGATCAGTCGTCCAGACGTGGGAGAGGTGTGGTGCAGACTGCCCGCAAGGCTCCCTCTACCAACTAATCACTCTAATGAGAGAGAGGAGACCCATGGTCACGGTGGTTATCGTCCCCTCGCTCTTGTTTCTCGCCATCTTTGCGCTTTCTTTGATGGACTCAACGTCTGCTCATCCCTCTTCGCTGCACATGTGCGCACGCAAATATTACATCTTCAAACCATCAAAAGTTATGAAAATTAGCGTAACGTACAGTCGAACCTCGTTATAACGAACCGCGATATAACGAATTTTTGTTATGACGAGTGTTTGTAAATGACTTAATTGGTTGGTCGGCCATAGAACACCGTGTTAAAAAAATGTCGATGTATAACGAAGTTTCGTAATAACGAACCGATTTCTCGGGTCCCTTGCGATTTGTTATAACGAGGTTGATTGATAATTTCGTTAGATGCTTTATTTTTGTTCTGCGGATATATATTTGTCGAGTTGGCACTGATGGCGACAGGTTGATCCTTCTTTTGATCATCACCTGGCTCAAGAGTCGGTTTGTGACAAGTCTGACCATTTTTGGCCAGTGCGAGTACAGAACCGTCTCGAAATAAACCGCAGACTAAAATGAGTCACGCAAATCCATCATTCTTGAGATGTCAACCTTATTTTTTTCGGGTGGGAAATGCGTGTATGTCCAGGGTCCCCTCACTGTCCACTCGAGAGCCAATCTAGGTGTGTGCATGTCTCAAAAAAAAAATCCCCTCTTGTCCAGTCTGGTGGAAATTTTGAATTCCTTTCACTTTTTTAATCTTTAAATTACACATAAGGGTAAACCAGTCGGATAAGTTGTTGAGCGATCGGTTTAATTTTTTTTTGTATGGGGGTGGGGGTTAGTGTTTTTAGTGTTTTTACAAAAAAAGAAATAATAAAAATAAGGGAGAGACGAAAAAAACAGGAAAAGGAAAAAATGAAGTATCAAAAATGTTGTTGTCAAGTTGAATTATGATATAGGAAACGAAGTAACTATTTGTTGATTGGAGATGTGAAGTTAGTGCAGTTTCACATGACGTATAGAAATAAATCAGTGAAGTATTAAGGTTGTCATAGCGACCGGCTATTGTAGGAATAGAATGACCCTGCGCAAGATTTATGAATTTCATTTGTCGGTGGGGGTATTGGTCATTTACACCCAAAAGTGCGATCTATTGCTCAGTTAAGAGACATCAGTGGAAATGGTTATTGCAATTATCACAGTCAATCAAAACAACCTTAATGACCGCTTGATTATCACACGCTACTAACTCGCAATCGATACAAATGGAGTTGGAAAATATCAACAACAAAACCCTTTTTGCGACACACAAAATTTAATAAGTTAAATAATAAAAAATAAAATTGATTCCATCTTAATAAACCAATAATCGTGTCTCATCTTTCCGCCATGTTTGTTTACATGATGTTTTTGACCTAAAAGAATATTTTTACTTCGGAGGGGACTTTTAAGAGTCAAGGAGGGGTGTCGCAGTGGTTCCTGGAGCTTGTGGTTATGTTGCAACGTTTCCTTTCATCTTTGATGACTATGATTACTCAACGTTGCCCTGATGCTATAAATTCCATCACTTTTTTTTATACATTTTTCAATTTTGGCGATTTTTTGACTTGGTTTTTGGAAACGAACGATGTTAGGATCGAAAGGCCTTTAGTGACGAAATTTAATTTTTTGTTTTATTTGGAGAGGGCGCCAATAACGCCATAAACAAATCATCACATCGGAAACGAACCAACGATATACACAAGTGTATACACAATCCACAAATGATGGAAGATCGGGCGGCCATTACGGCGTCATCAACATGGCAACGCCATTGCTGGGCCTTACGCCCCAGCTGCAGCTGGGGGTGCAAGTCGGGGTCAGCGCAGGGCCAGTTTTCTCCACTGACAGCATTTCATGACCAGACCCCCAAAAAAAGGGGGAAGGGGGAAAAAAAAGTTAAAAAAGACCTTTGTAAGCAGAGGGGGGAAGCAAGGGATGCTAAAAAAAGAGACCCTTAAAAAATGGACCCTCTTGTAGTGGCAGGGTTGGTCTCCCCTCTTCCCTCCTCCTTCTTCCTGGTCCCTGCGCCGCGGACCCCGGCTGTGGACCACGGAACACTTGTTCGCTCGGGTCGCCTTGACATGTAACGAATAAAAAGCGTGGAATGGGCCGTGAGCACGAAATAGAGAGCCGTAAACGTTGCCGCGTTCATGTTGGTTTCACCGGCAAGTCGAGACGGAGAAACGGAGTCGACCGAATCAGGTAAGATTGGCATCGTGTGGCGAGTTTAATCGAGGGTAGGAGGGGACGAGTTGGTTTGGTCAGACCGATGTCTTTTAGAGTGTGAGTCAAGCGTGGGAAATGTCTAGGAAATAGTTGTGTCTCGCAGCCCTGGTCATCATCTCGTTTAAGAGTATATTGTAAATCATTTCATCACTTTGCTGCGTCATGGTCCGAGTTGTTGCAGCCCAAGTGATTCACCTACCGAAGATGATTTGTAGTTTTTTTTTTTTTTTTTCAATTTTTTTTTTTGGTCCTTGCGCACCCCTAAAGTGACCGCCATTTTTCATTATGGTAGTATCCACTCGCATTCTTCTATGGTTTGTTTGTAGATTTTTTTTTCCCTACTCCAGTAATGAACTTAATCGAAGGAAGGCGGAGATGTAGTCAATTCAACTCGTCCGAACAATTTCCTGCAATTTGTGCCCAGTGCAGAACAGAGGGCGCTCACTCATTCGAACCCTATTTTATTTTTATTTTTTTATTTTTATTTTTTTTTCTATGTAAAATGTACTCCATAACTAAAAACTTGTTTTTTTTCCTCACTTAAATTGATCAAAACGATTAATTTTTCACATTTTTTCTCTCCACAAAAAATCTCTTCTTTTTAATGTTTTCCTGCAAGACACGTGGGGGTTGGTGAAGAGCCCTCATTGGCTGAACTTGTACCTCAAAGAATTAGTACAACGAGGGGTTTCTAAGTTTCTTAGTGAAATGGGCCCGCTTCTCATTGGCCCAGCTTATTTCTATATATTCGTCAACACCCACGCACGTCCACTCAACAACCCCCCTTCCCCACCCCCCCCAAAAAAAAACTTCATCGTCTGGACAGTTTCGGTTTATAAGAAGGTGAGGGGTGGCGATCCACACACAAAAAAATGTCCGAACAAGAGGTGTAGTGTCCCGGACCCTGGATTGATGGAACAAGTTGTTCATTGGACATTCCCTTTTTATTTATCCGGGATGTCGCGACTGACCAAGCGCGCCGTTTGACCCATCCAGACACAACATCCTTGGCATTTTTTTTTCCTCGTCCCGCCTTGGTGCATGCTGGGATTGGTGGTGTCGCCTGCGGGAAGAAGAAGGCGGCAACGATACGAGGTGTGGTAGTAGTATGCGAGTGGACTCGCACACGGCACACAAGTATTCGGTCTATGCTCGGATAAATGTGCAACTCCCTCGACGCTTCGGCCTGTGAGGAATTTCGAGTTGGGAGCCTGGAGAGTAGTGGCGGCGGACGAGCACTACATTCGCCCAAGTGCCTTAATGCTACATTGCTATTTTGAAGGATGACACTGAGTGTTATTTGGACAGTGATGCTAAACCCCAAAGCGCAACGACACCCACATTTGCTGACCCTTTGCCGTGGCCTCTAATGGACTGTGGCGCACTCTTACCCCTTATCACTCATGAGAGGTAAGCCATTGGGATATAAACCAAATGCATTGGTTCCATTTACACTTTTTTTTCGAGAAGGACCGTGAGTTTTTTCAATTTTTTTTTTTTTTTGGTTGTGTCTTGTGAGTTTTGTTGTTGTTGTGTTCCGATTATGTTTTTATTTTTACCTGCGGGTCGGATGAAGTTTTTAGGATGCGGTTGAAGGTCTTTACCCTTCTGTGTGTTTGGTTTATTTAATTTAAATAGTTATTTTTTTTTTGGTTTTTTTTTTTTTTTTTTTTTTTTTTGACGTTTTTAGTGGACGTAACCTACTTGGGTAGACTTGATTGTCTTTTTTTTCCGTATGGAAGTAATTTCTTAACAAGATATTTGAGTTTTTATTTGTTTTTGAAATTTTATTCTGTGTATAATGGGCATTGAACTAGGTAAGAGCAAATCTTTTTCATTGTGCCATATGTTCCGTATCGCGCGTGTTCTGACGATTTCGGTGGCGCGTGACACCTGTAATTACAAGTGAGGAAGAACGGTGCCTCCAAATGCCCGTTTTTTTTTTTTTTTTGGTTTTTTTTATTTCCCCTTCAACTTTCTTGTGTGCGGGTGTGTGAAATGCAGCTGTCCGCTTGTAGGAACCCTGCGTTGACCATGTGCATAACAGCTGGCGTCATCCGAGAGATTAATCGTTCTGATTCACCTGGTCAGTGCCAAGAAGGTCCCGTGAGTAGAATTATGTGACGCAAGAGTGAAATTTTTTTTCCCCTTTTTTTCTTGTCATTTACATCGGAGGGTTTTCAAGGGTTAAAAAGGCGTTTCTATTTTATAACTGGTCACTGGGTGTTGCACATTTCCACGACCACCTGAATACAATTCGTGGGCGGTGGGAGGTTTTTTTTCCTTTTACCTAAACTCCCACTATTCCTCCTGCTGATCGCAAATTTGGTATTCCTTTTATTTCGAGTCACTGTACTTAATTGTATACTCAAAACATTAATAACCAAAAAAATAATAATAACAAATATAAATCAATCACTTGAATAAAAAAAATTGTTTATTCATCCCATAAATTTAAAAAAAAAGAAGAAGAAAAAAAAAAAGTTGATTTATAAAGTTTGGCCATCCATCTTGACCATTCAGGGCCACATCGGTACGACCCCTGAGACAAAAGAGGCTCTCAGTGGAATAAATAAGCCATCTTTTGCACCCCTCCCTTCTGTTCTGACTACACATGAGAAAATCAATCAAAAATGCCAGCTTCTTCCTTCGATGATGACCAGCGCATTTATTCGAGGTTCCCGTAGGAGGGGATTATTAATGTTCGACCACAACAGTGGACACATTCCCTTTAGCGATTTTTTTTCCCTCTTTCAGTCTTTCTGAGTATTGCCTTAATCAGGGGACCTCCCTATGATGCTTCGTCAGCACTTTTAGGTTAAGTTTGTGTTTGACCCTTTGACACATACTGTAAACTTTATCGGGACGGCTTTCAACATTGTAATACAGTAGAGTTTCGTTTATCCGACCTTCGCTTATAACATACTGTAGTTTGAAATTATAACATAGTTTGACGTTTAATAGGCTTTTTCTTATCCGACATTTTCGCTTATCCGACGTTCTGCCGGCCCGTTTATGTCGGATAAGCGCGACTCAAAAAATTGTCGCTTTTAAGTCATGGAAAAGAATTTCGGGATTAATTTGTATAAGTGCGATCGGAATTGGGGCTTTTTGTCCGTTGAAGATTTGAAGGACATGGAATAAAAGATGAATTTTTTTGGTGGAACGGACGAGGGTCAACGTGGCCCCTTGAATTACAAAAGAGAAGTGGCATTTATGTAGGCGGGGATAGGGAGGAAGCGTGGTGGTCAGATGCCTTGTCGAGATTACTCTCCAAGAAAGTCTTTTCCATATTTAAGTCGTCGGGATATGAATCGGGCCAGCATCCGGCATGTATGTATTCATCAGGGGGTGTGTGAGTAGCGAGTAACAACTTTAATAGAGGGAGAGGAAATATCGATGAGACGTGCCCAGGTGGGATGTAGCTCGATGCCCATTCGGACTGACAATGAATGTTTGGATTCCACGTCACTGACTATCTGCGACCCGATTTTGCCTCTCAAATCCTCTTCAATTCGAAGAGATGTACCAAATGACTCGACAAAAAAATTATTTCTCAAAAAAAAATATTTTTTTTTGAATTTTTTTTTCTCTCTTACTTGATATTTATTTATTGTATTGGCCGTTTGGATTGAAATGACTTTGTGTCGGGTTCGTTTTGTAATGTTTTGAAATGTTGAAAGTCCACTTTCTCCCCTCAAAGGTAATAAGACATTAAGAGACACTCGTTTGACCCTCGAGTGTCTTGAATCTTGCATTCATCGCAAGTTCCTTGAACTTTTTTTTCCACTCTGGGTGGAGACGAGCCACCGGTCAAATGTACTGTGCATACTGTCTACTTTAACCCTCCCATCTCCATCATTAGCGAGGCAGCAAAAGAAATGCCAAGTATTCTTTTGTTATGTAGATTTCAAGAACTCGTAAACTGCTTAACTTATATATTTACCTTGCTATAAAGTGTCCAAAATTATCATCTGTTGCCCTCAAATCCCTAGAATTTAATCTTGTCTGGAGATACAGCAATGTAAAGTTCTGGCAAGACAATAGCAAAAATCTAAACCAAAAAAAAAAAATTACTTTAAAAAAAAAATTATTATTTTTTTTATTTTTAAAAAAAATGGACTCTCAGGAGTCCAGAATTTTTTCACACGCCACTTGCATGACCATGGGTCATTAAGGGTGAGATGTATTTACATCTTCATCTTTCCCTTTTCTATTCAAACCTTCAATGTCATAGATTGCATTAAATGGAGTTTTCTTTTTTTTCTTTTTCTTTTTTTAAATGGTCATTAGAATATAAAAAAATTAATTCCCATGGGTGTTTGCAACTATTTATTGTCAATGTCCATAGACATGTTTTTCAATGCTATGCAAATCGTACTGGATGCAGTGGGTACAAGACGAAAAAGAAAAAAAAAATCTTTCTTTTTTTTTTGGTTTCATTTTTTTCTTTCTTTGTCCCTTACCTTGTGGGTGCTCATTTCTTATGAGACCCATGTGCAACATGGGAAGCTTCTTGCCCACTCAAAGCCCTCAAAACTGGCTTTGTCAGGTGCTTAGTTTTTTTTCTTTTTTTTTTCTAAGTCTCCCCTGAGTTGAGTTTTTTTATTTATTTAATTTTTTAAACTCATATTTAATAAATTTCCAACTCACTACTTGAGATTTTGAAGATGGTCAACTAATTAAAGCTCCTAATTGATCCAGAGAGGAATTTTAAGAGGGTGGAGTCCTCGAGTCTCCACCCTAGTAAATTCCAAATCTCTTTCTATAGTTAAAGTGTTTAATTATGTCCTCTGTCGTTGAAGTGGAAAATCTCGGATTGTGTAATGAGCATGGACTGTGTGTGTATGTGCCAAGTTGTAAACAGGCGCAAAAACATTAGCAAATTAGTTTACACAGCAATGGACAAAAGACGTGGAGAGAAATAGAAAGAAAAACACTGCAGAAGAGTAAAGTAAATGAACAGCATTTTTGGGCCATGACTTTTTTTTTTCTCCCCTTGCAAACTTTACTCACCCCCGTTTCCCCTACCCACGGTCTGGGAGTCGGATTGGGACGAGGGGGAGAGAGAAAAAGTTGCGTTCCCACACAACCACCCCCTCACCAAAAAAAACCTCTACCCCTTTGATACCCACACATAAAAAAGTGTATTTATTTTTTCCTATTTAAATCATTTGTGGGTGTAATAAATATTGTGAGATATTCCCATGAAGGGGGACGTGAAATCCAGTATCCACCATTTAATTTTTTTTTTTTTTTTTTTTTTTCGGAATAGCGGAACCCGAGGTCGTACAGGACATTCTGACGTGCGGAGTGTGCCAGAAGGACTTTGCCTTATCGGACATAGTGAAATTCATTCAACACAAAGTGCATAATTGTAATAAAGAGAACTATTTTCTCTACGATGACCGCGAGTATGAAAGTGAAAACGAAAGCGGGGGCAGTAGCGGCGGTGGTACGACGGTGCCGATCGTCAACTCGCGGAGGCCGAGCATATCGGCGCCCATCTCGGGAAAAAAAGAAAAAGCGCCGCCTCCGCCCCCGATGCCCACGTCGGTTGCCATCACCCCGTGCAACTCGACCGACAGGGAGCGGGGAGATTCGAGTTCGCCAAGGCCGTCGTCGGTGTCGTCTTCGGTGCCCAACGCAACGACACCGCCAATTACGAACTCGGATCATGTTAACAGTAAGAACCACGGGGACAAAAAGTCTTGTTATCCTTCGCTGGAGGACGGCACTTCGAGCCGGAGAGCGAGGGAAGGAGGAGGCGCCGATGGAGACACGACTAGTTGCAGTGGGAGCAGCACTGGCATCCGAAGGAACAACCACCATGTCCCAATATGTAGGCCTAAACAGGTGGACAGTGAAACCAACACCACCAACACAGGTAAGCAAAAACGTCTTTTCTTTTTTTCAATCTATCACAATGTTGCGAATTTCACTTCGGGACGCTCATGAGCATGCGAGAATATTTCGAATTTCAAGTGCGCATGCGTAATTTTTAGTTTTTTGATTATCCGAACTAATTGGGAGGACATGGATGTTCGTAAAGCCGATTTGTTCGCAAAATCAGACATTAGAAGTTTATGTATACATATATGGGAGAAAAAATAATGTTTACAAGTATACATTACTGTATTTTATTACATACATACAACATACTGTATGATCACCTTAGCGACCAACTTTTTAGCGACGAAAATTTCGCGCCGTACACTTTAGCAACGCCAAGTTTAAAAAAATCATCAAGTTTTCTTTGCTTCCAGACTGACATAAGTGATATGCGTAAACCACTTATGTCAGTTTGTAATACGATCACCGCTGTTCGGATAACCAGGTTATTCGCATATAACTGTGTCGATAAACATTGGTGGCTATTGGCGAGATATATCGAGCTGGGTTAATTGGAAACGCGTTTTTAATCAAAATGAAGCAATTACCGATTCCCTGGAATTTAATTTGAAAATGTATACTGGTCACCGAAAAGTTGTCGGAATTGTGTGGACGAGGGGAATTGATGAAGTATAGAGTGCATGTGAGTGTTTATAGAAACATTCTCTCAGTACACTGTGTGAAATTCAATTTTGACATTAGTGCGATCAACTAATGACCAGTGGAGCGTGTGTATTCCTCGATGGGGATGCCGAGTTTGGCAGTAATGGCGCCGACCCCCGTGACCCGTCTCCTCCACTCAATTGCGTATTGCTGGATGATGCCACATGGAGTGAAAAAAGAAAAGAAAATTTCATTAATCTTGTCGAATTCATCGACACTAGTGGGGTGGATGGGGAGAAGATGGCACGATGATGGTGAACTATTTTTTTTTTTTTTTGCTATTGGTCAGTTTTCGAGTGGATTCAGCTCAGCCAAAGAATAAAACGGAAATTGACGCTGACCCTCCTATACGACACAAGACTCTTTATTCTATTTTTTTCTTTCTTTTTTCTTCTTTTTTTATCTTTCTTCCATTGTGTAGGTGCCTCGTCCTCGTAAATTTATTGCACTTTGATTTCGTTTTCGGGGTGTTGGAGGTGTCTTGTTGTTGTTGGAGTTTCAAGTGGGGAAAGGGAGGGTGAGCGTCCACTGATAAGATTTGAATGGACATTAATTTATAATAGTGGGATGATCATCGTTTTCATTTTCCCCTCTGCGGTTCATTCACCCGGCTCTTATGTATCTAAAAAAAAAAAAAAAAAAGGGAGAAAAAAATGACCTCTGCTGGTCAGTTTAGTTGGGGAAGGAAACTGGAAAGATGCCCTCCTAAATTAAGTTTGTGCTGACCTCCTCCAGATGGCGTGGGGTTGTAACTGTGGTCGGCGTTTTGCCTTGATGGAATTCATCACCCGGAGCTGCATCAAGGGGTGAACGGGATGGTCAAAGTTACTTAGTCGTCAGGGGTCAACGCAGGAATTTTTCACAGAGCAACCTAATAGTAAAATTATAAAATAAAAAAAAAATAAAAATTAAAAGTTAGTCGGCTTCCCTGTGATGCTGGAAGACATGGGGTGGACGAGGGGACGATGAGTTGGTCATCGGAGCGTCTTTTACAATAGCTCCTAATGGACGTCGGTGGTGAGTATTTTACCGAATTGGTGAACATTCATGAGGGTTGCATTCGAAGCCCCCGCACTGATGGCTGGCAACTCTGCAAGGACGGATGAAGGTGACCCCTGACCCGTGACCATCCATTGCTGAGCTGTCACACCATAAGATGGCAAAACCAGTTTTACCAGCGTTTATAATGGTCAGCCCTGGACCCAGCGGCTGCTTCTTCCTTGCGTGGAAAGGGAGGCAAATGCACTGGTACACCGACCCCCTTCTAAAAAAAAAATGTAAAGAAAAAAAAATGTAATGGGATAAAAAAAAAAAAATGGAACCCAGCAGCGAGAAAAGAAGGGTGTGGATTGAAAAAAAAAAAAAAAACTCACCCTCCCTTGACCGGCTTATCGCTTGCAGATCTGTGTGAGGGTCTGCAACTCGAGCTACCTGTGGATATGCGAGTTGTGCAAGAAATGAAGCAACAAGTTAGGTCAAACTGAATTAATTTTTATAAAAATTTAATTTATTTTTCTAAGTATTAGTTTTTATTTTTATTTTTTGGAAGGGGGGCGGGTGGGGGGGCATGTGGGACTTTCGTATCTAAAGGGTGTGGTCGAGATTGGATTGTAGGATTAATTTCATAAAAAGCTGTGAGTGGTGTATCGTCATCACCCTTGGGTGCCACCAAGGATAAAAATGGCCGCAGTCCACGAGCAAAGGCAAAAGTTGCATCTGATTTATGACTATTTTTCCACAATCTGTTTAATGCATTTTTTATGTTTCCTGCGACTGCGATCTGATCTTGCTACATGGGGGCGCGGACCAGGCCTTTCAGCCAGCGGGGTGATTAATGCACGAAATAATTGCCCAACCCCCCTCCGACTGACCACCGCAGCAACACTCCCAATTTCCCCTCGCCCACTTCTCACCTAAATTTTTTCTAACACATCATCCATCCTTTTTTCGCGGACCCCCATTCGGTTATTTTTTTTTTTTTTGTTTTAAAAATGTTATTGACACGACGTCGCAAGTGCGAATCTATTGTCGTATCAAAACGAAAATAAAGCGAAATACATGTCCATCTTTGGGGGGGAAAATGTCCCTTAATTGAAGCTGCACGCCCATATCTGTGGATGTCAAACTGCCCCTCATGAAAATCCATTAACTCAATAAAGATGGCGCAGAATATGTCGCAATCAGGAAATGATCTTTTCACTTTATTTAATAAAAGTTGCCTGGCTCGTCTCGGCATCGAGCAGTGTTAAAAAAGAGACGGGGAGGAGACGAATCAGGCACCTTTGGTCTTTCCTTGTGGCGTGTCAGCCACGTTTTAACTTGTCACAACAACTTGTGATGTTAAGGGGCCTAAATTTATTTGCGGGACGGCTGCAAAAACGAAGGTGTGCCATAAATAAAGGCAGACGCAACGCACAATCCTTGGCACCCATCGCTTGCTAATTGTAGCTTCCTTAAACCCTTTTCGCACACTTTAAAAACTATTTGGCGTAGGCCGGATCGCCTATTTTTGCTGTTGACATTTCCAAAGTTGGTAAAAATAAATTTTTTTTTAATTTTTATTTTTTGTTATGTATATAAATAGAAAAAATATATATATTATTTTTTTTAACATTCTCATATGTGGACAATCTGGAGTGATAAGAATCTGTCTTTTCTCCTCTTGGAAACTGTACAAAAGGGACCTTGGCGTTGCTGGGAGACTGGTCATTGAATGAGTACAATGAGACTCTTTCCTTTCTATACATAGACCTGCCATATTTCAACCGAATTTTTTTACCCCCTGATTGATAATTCCTACCTACCACAGCGCTCGATTTGAATTTTATCCGCCATCTTTTATTATTTTATTATTTTTCATTTTTATTAATTTTTTTATTATAATAAATTCGTCTTTGTTTTCGACTCCCTCGTGTCACGTCGTATTGGCCGTTGCTAGGCATCGGGGGTCTGTATTCGGATATTTCTCCTTTCGATTAATTATCGTTCGTGGGATGTTGACTGTTACTGGGCAACGCAGTGGTCAATCGCAATGGCAATTCCCGCCTTCTGCTGCGTTTGTTGCAACGTGTGCAACTTTTTTCTTTTTAAAGGGATTGTGGGGTGCTGGGGGCAGTTAGGTCATCAGAAGAAAAAAAATGGGATCGATGGGTTCTCCAGGATCAGACGAAAAGCAGCGAGCGACACATTACGTATTGACCAGCAGCAAGGAGATAAAGGGGTGCTCAACCTGAACCCTCATTTAAATAGACGCATTGGTGACGAGATCACCGGCTTCATCTTACTGACACTTGCACCAATCGATATACTTTTCATTAAAAATTCTTGGGGATTTTGATGGTCACTTTCCTCAGCTCAGGCCCCCGTCTTTCTGAGAATCCGGTTTCGTGCGAATAAGATTCACATTTCAATCCTTTTTTTGTATGTCGAGTCGTTTTTTTCTTCTTCTTCTTCTGATGAGCGGACAAGTATGGGAAAAAATGAAATTAAAGTTTTCTATTTATTTTTTTAGGCGCGCTGCACACTGGTCATTGATTTTTGATCTGTGAAAGGATTTTATATAATTTTTTTTTTTTTTTTTTTGTTTAATTTTTTTTTTGTTTATCAACTCACGAAATCAAAGCACTCTTATCATTTAGTGGGCTCCCATGGTATATGTGGAAAAAAGGGAGAAAAGCTGTTTTCCCTTCACTGACCACATGAGGCTATCTTGATATATGCGAAGGGCAGTTATATTTTTGTGGGCTTGGAAGAAAATCAATATGCAGATGAATGGCACTTTGATCAGGGTGGAAAAACCCTATTCTTGCATGTAAGACCCATTATTTAATGAGATTTTTTCCCCCTCCCTAAACCCTGACACTGACCATCAATTCCATATCTTCATTTCGCACTAAATTATGCAAATTTTGAAACTTTTTAAAAGGAAAAAGAGAAAAAAAAAATCGCAGTTTGTTTACTTTTCAAGTTTGTTCTATTTCGAGAACATGTGGTACGTAAATTGCCTCTTATTTTTGTCGTCCAGTCATGACTGCGGGGAGTTGACCGGTTGAAAATATTTGCCTATTAAGGATGTCTGAAGACGCTGTTTGTTTGAGGCCGACACTGGCCACAGAATCTTCCTTGGCCCATCACCATGGAAACGGATGTTATAGATGATGATGCTCACGCTCTCGTATGGAAATGTTGCGGCTGGGGTTTGCGTGCATGAGTGGATGGCCGGTGGTCAGTTCTTTTTGCGGTCAGCACACAAAATGCAGATAAGGAGACGTTCCCCCCTTACCAAACACGACTTGCATTTTTTTTTTCTTACTCTTTTATGGAGAGAATTTAAGTTTTGCCTTTATTTTTAAAGATGTTTCAGCGAGGAAAATGGTTCAGGATTAGCAATTGTTTTTGTTGTGTCGGGTTCGTGTTTTAACCAATAAAAATAAAAGAAGTGGTAATTAATTATTTTTTTTTACACTTTTTTAATGGAAGGGAATTACAAAACGTTTAAGTCGTAAAGATATACAAAGTATGTACATGTTTTGATGATTTTCAGCTGAAAACGTGGCATAATTTGGCAAAGATTTTATGAGATATTTGTATTTCCACTCCCAAGTTCATGACTTAGCAGCAGCAAGTAGATACATTAGTGTTTTTAAACCGCAAAAACGAGTTTTCTGTGTATTTGAATGAGTAACACGTCGAAACGTAAAGTTGGTTACTTAAAATGTTAATTTTGTCAAGAATAAATTGGCCATTGTCCCTTGAAATGCTTAAACAATACCTAATGCGCGAATTATTGGTAAAGTCACATGCTCTCATTGTTGGATGCATGAATTTTCCAAATGGCTGACCACAAGGGATAACGGCGAAATGGACAGAATAAAAGGTAGGCTAGTATATTAATAGACAATTAATCGGTCGAAATGGAGAAATTATACGAAATTTAATCATCATTTGTGCGTGTTTTCATTTTGTTTGGATGTAATTTTTACCGCTTGGAAATGATAGCCAGAAACAACCGTCATTTAAAAGCACGGAGAATTTTATTACACATTTTTGCTGTGTATGTGAAACAATGAGTTAGGCCTATACGAAAACATTCCGTTGCTTACGCCTAAAAAGATAGGAAAAATCTTTATTTTTAACGACCAGTGTATTCTTAATGGAAATTTTTTGTTGCGTGTCGTGAGCATGAACTTGAAACACGATACAAACAACTTGAGCAGAACGTAGGCCGTGGTGATGTGCGCAGGCCGCAGATACATTTCTTCCTCTCGTAGTAGCATTTTACTGCAATTTGAATAAATAAATTTTAAATTTTAAAAACTAAAAAATTTCGAGCCAACTAGATTCAATTTATATTTCTTCTCCGTTGCGACCGGGAAGAGGAATCATTACGATCGTCGGCCTTGACCTACTCGGCGAAGGCCGTTGTAGAAACTTAACCACGGCGACGATGAAATTCACCTCGGTTCTTCATTTCGCCGTAACGGCGCTGCAATCGCTTAACGACACCAGCTAATCTTTTTTTCTCTTCTCCCTCTTCATTTTTTCCCCTCTCCTAGCTCTTACTGGCTTACTTATGTATTTAAAAGGGAGTTTAAGTGGGTTGATTGATTTCAATGGGTTTATAATTTGATTTAAAATGAAAAGAGGGTCTAAAATTAATTCTTTTTATGAGGCCATAGATGGAACCTTGCCACCAACCGCATTGAAGGCGCACAAAAACGTTATAATTGTGAATAAAACGTGGGAAATATATTTAAAATGTATTTAAAATCCACACGGTGTTGGTGTTGAGTGTATTATACGCCGAACGGACATAACTTTATTTTTTATTCTCCCTTTTTCACTCCCCTCTTTTGCTCATACTCTTAATGCCTCGTCTGGTCAGAGGCATGACAGATGGGCCGAGACCGCACCCTGTTTCACTCTGATAGGAAAAATCCTTAGTGGCCGCATGTCAGCTTTTCATATCGCTGGCCACGCGAAGAAAAATCTTTACCTTTCTCATCCTGGAACATCCAAACTCGACAATAAAAGCGTAAAACTTGGTACTTGTTGTGGGGAGTCACTTGTGTATGTAAAATGTAATCAATTAATACCTAAAACGTTTTCGACCCTTTCGGGCCTTCTTCAGTGGGTAACTGAAGACAAATGTCTCGCCAATAGAACCGAAGTAAAAAGATACCCACTCAAGAATGAATCCTCAAAAGGAGAGTACAATTGCGATTATAAAAATATGTGGATTTTGAATGGAATTTTTGATATTTTGAGGAGATTTTGACTATTTTTGGATTTTTGGTGTTTGATTTTGTGTTTTTTGAAGGGAATTTTGATATTTCACTAAAGTTTTTCATTTTTCGGGGGAAATTTTTTATTTTTTGAATGGAATTTCGGTTTTATTTGTGGAGATTTTGATATTTTTGGGGAAAATGTTTAATTTTTATGGATTTTTGGTGTTGGATTTCGTGATTTTGTGATTTTTGACTGGAATTTGCGGAGATTTTTAATTTTTTTTGGATTCTTGGTGTTTGACCTACTTGTACATCACCATATTGTACTGTACTAACAGGTACACCATTGGGAACCTCTGCGCTAGAATACATCAGACCTCGCACTAGTCTAGTGGAAGAGCAAAAATAATTGAATCTCTTAAAGATTGGCGATTATTTTAATTGCGAGCGTCTTTTTGGGTGGGGGAATGTGAAAAGATGGGATGAGGTTAGTGCTAGAGCCAATCTGTTTTTGTGACTGACAGAACTGAGGCTTAGGGACCACTCCCTTCAGACTTGGTGGGTCACTCGATTGACAGCGAGTGCGCACGCACCGCACACATGGAGCTGTGTAAGTGAAGAATTGGAAGTGGCATTAAGAAGGGATTTTTTTTAACTTAATGTAATTATTTAGGAGGGGAGATAACATAAGTATCAATTTATGAGGTTGGAATTTGTTTTTAATGGGATGTTATTTTGTAAATGATAGTAATGATTAAAGATGTACTCGTGTTGATGGTTTTTGCTTTTTTTTTCCTTTGCTTTTTTGTATTGAAGTGATGTGTGCTGATGACGTGTTGAATCTTGTTTTAGATTTTTATTTATTTATTTGAATTTTTTTTATTTTTTTTTTGAAAAGTTGTCAGTTTGGATTTTACGTGTGTTGGATTTTGTATTCGTGTTGATGGGGCCATTTGTCTTGAATGGTCACTCTTAAACCTGGACCTAGTGACCATCCAAGAGATATTTGTTGGAGAGTGGAGATCGTAAACAAGTGCATTACAGTTGTGGTTTGAGAGACAGTTTGATGAGTGGCCGTGTAATGAGATCCTTTGTAGACACGAGGAAAAGAAAATTTATTTTTGCAATTTCAACACATGGCTACAAATTGTCGATAGGTGTAAGCTTACATTTACATCTAAAAAGAAGAAAAAAAAATTTTAAAAAATTTATTTTTGTCTTTAAGTGCCTAATTTCACTGTAAAATGTTTTATGGGGTCGTTAAGAGTGATTTTCAATTGCACAATGGGGGAATAAACATTAAGTTTTGGGTTTTAGGGTTTTTTGTTTTGTTTTTTTATGCACGGGAGGGATTGGGAGAAATGGTTAGTTGTTTATTATATAGGGGAAAATGTATGAGGGTGATTGGTCAGTGCTTTTTGTTGGGTTCGTGCTGCTGAATTCGTCTGGGCGACTGTTGTCCCGGGTCGAATGTCGTTTGGCGAAATGAAACAACTGTTTTAATGTGTTTACCCACTTCTTCAGCGGTAATGAAACTTTTTCCGCCAGACGTCGTCAACAAAACGTCATAACATAAAAGAAAATGCAGCTGGGGGTAGCCATGACAGCTGAGCTCTATTCATCGCCACAAGCTGCACAAGTGGTCATCTCTCTGGCTCTCGCTCTCGATTGGCATCGGCTTATTTGCTTAGCTAAGAGAAAACAATAAAAAGTTATGAAAAAATGCAATTCGTTTCCTCTCACTCCTGACCATATGTTCCAGCCAAGGACATTTATCATTTTTTAGAATATAGAAATGCAAAATAGATTTATATTACTTGTTTAGAAAACATGTAAAATGGCAAAAAGAATTTGTACCTGACATAATAGATGAGTTAAGCCGTGATTAAATGTGATTTCACACCTGCACGGAATTGAGATTAGTATCAAATAAGTGCGGATTAAGGATTTTTTTTTTAAATCAGAAAAGACGTTTAGTTTAATCTTTTCTTTTTTTTTTCCTTGTAAATCAAAACGTATCCCGGGTTTGGTTTGATAATAAATTGATAAAAATCATAAGTTGAGGGCGTTTTTTTCTCTTTTTCTTGTTCTCTTTTAAATATTCTCATTTGGGTGGAGGAAAGAAAAAATGAAATAATTTGATATTATCTTTTATTTATTTTTATTTTTTATTTATTTATTTTTATATTTTTTTACAAATGATGATCGTTGACCCATTTTTCATTTTTTTTATCTGAATTGAATTTTATTTTTAAATTTATTTTTAAGTTTTTTAATTTTAAAACGTCGATTGCTATTAGTCGAGTTGCGCCATCTGAAGACGATCGCACGTATTAGAAAGCGGGAACGGAGGCGGAGACTCATTCCTCTTTTGAATACCAAAACTAATTACCGAGCGTCTCGAGTGACAGCGCTACAAAAGTCATGAATGAAATTGTAGTACTCCACGTTTTGCACGTGCCAACCCTTCACGCACACAAATTTGTCATTTTCCAAACGAAAAATGATAAATTTCCAAAACCAAAAATTCTCACAATTTTTTCTCTCTCTTCAAATATCGGATTTCTGCATACAATAAACGTCCCAACAATTTTACTTGTCGTAATAAATGTATTTCCGCATTTGTTTGACGATCAAAGTGCATTTCGTGAAGCTGAAAATTCATGAAGGAGGGTCCGTCTTTATTTGCCCACTGCCCATTGGTCACGTTCTCGATTCTTTTATTATTAAACATGATTTTATTGAATTTAATTTTTCTACTTGTATATTTTCTAACGGTGATAATATGAGAACATTATATTTGGGAGTGACCTTTTGTGTTGGGTCCGAGGGTCTGAAAATGGGGAATTTAATGGTGGGGATAGGGCATGAGTTTCACGTGAAGGAATGTACACTTCGGGCATTAGACTGGCCAGGGTTTGTGATTATAATTTAAGAGAGACCCCGGGAGCTTGAGGTCATTCCAAGGGTCTCAACCCAGATGGCTATTGGTGATGGACATGAAACATGGACTCGTAATTTTTCAGAGAAGGGGCCGGGAGGAGGTCGTTGATATAATTACTAGTCCGGAAAGTAATAAAAGAAATATTTATTGAAATAAATTTCGTTTCAAATTTTTTTTTAAGAAGGGAAAAAACGACCGTTTCCGGTTTTCTTTATTTCTTTTATATCGATGGGTGGAGGCTACTTGATCCGTGTATAAAAAATGCACAAGGGAGTGAGTTTTAAGGTCCTTTTTTTGCAAACCTGATTTTTTTTAAAGAATTTTTTTTGTTTGAAAAAAAAAAAATGGAAGTTGACCCTCGGATGCGTGGGAGTAAAGAATGGGTGGTTGGTCAGGGGGATTTTTTTTTTTTTTTTTTTTTGGACGCCTTGGATTAAACAATTGTTGGGTCCCTTATGAAGGAATAAAGGATGATTGGCTGTTGGTCGTTAATGTTTGAACTGGAAATTGCGCGGATGGAGTTGCCGGGCAACGCGTGCGGCACGCTGGAATGCGTCCCTGGTCATGTGAAACGGTCGTCAGGGAGGGAAGGTAGTTTTACTGACCACATCCTCGAGTCTGGTCACGTGATTTTTGTTTATTAATATTTTTTTTTTTGTAGGTTATGTACAGTATTTATATGTGTATTTATTGTGATAAGATTGTTCATAAAGTCGAAATAAATAAAGCGGAAGCGACAAGCGGTGTAAAATACACGGGAGTTTAAAGGTTTATTTTGAAGGTTTTCTGAGAATATTAATAAGAATCTCGACTGGTGGTCTTGCTACCTGAGCGCATTTTCAACACCCTGCGGTTAGTTATGTGCTGTGTGGGTCTTGTCTGGCATACATAGATGCGATGCGAATTGCAAATAATTGTTTTTGATGGATGCAACAACAAAAAAATATATTTAAATTGAATTTTTTTTTATTTTTTTTTTTTTAAGTTTTGATTTTCTTTTTTTATCTTTTTGTTTGGGTGAAGGGAAGTCGGTAGTCGTCAAGGCAACGGATGGTCGTAGGGGGTGACGAGGTGTGATGGTCCATTGTGAGAGGGTGTAAGAGTGCGGACTTTGCATTCTAATCACATCTGCCAGGCACCCTCGATTCAAAAGATGGCGGGGGTCGACGCGTCAAAAATGTGACCCTGTGACTGACGAATGCCATATTGGACTTTGACTTGGAGATTTTAAAAGGGGAAAATAAGGCAACAAAAAAGGTCCACTTCTTTTGTCCAGTCAATTTTTTTTTTTGACTCCCTTTTTTTGTTGATTTTTTTTTTAACGGCTTCCGTGTGCTGTGCAAAAAATATCAAATAGCAAAAAAGAATTGTTATTGTTGTTATTATTATTTTTAAATTTTTCTAAATTTAAAAAAAAGAATAAAAAGAATTATTGTTCAATGACGTGGAATGATGACATGTCTCCCTCCACAGATTAGGGTTGGTGAAAGCATGCAAAATTTGCTTGAATGAGGTAATTTTGAGGTTTTTGGGGTTTTTATTCGGCGGGTGGTGGGATAAAGGTGAGGGAGGGGGTTGTTTCGGAGGGGGATGCGAGTATGTGATGATGGTTTGAGGGGGAAATCAATCCCAGCGTCCCCCGTCCACCGTGGTTAGACTTCCGAGCATAACATTAATTTGTTAATTTTTTTAAAATTTTCCTTGGACTTGAAGTGAAGAAAATGTTTTTTTGGCGATCATTTTGAAGACAGATGTCGCTCGGTGTAGGGTGAATTCCCTCGATGCCCCTCGTTTGCATGCGCCTGTTTGGCGACCATATCAGTTTTAAGTTTAAGCAAGGACATAAATGGTGATCTCTCGTTTTCTCGCGAGACGGGAGGGCAAGTTCTTGGGCCGCGTGGGACTCGGATGGCCATCCGTCCAAATGAGATTGGTGGTGACGCGAGTCTCAGAGGGCTTGGGGGTCGTGGAAAAGCATAATGGCGGGGGCAGAGCGAACCCGTTTGTGCGTGTGGTCGGTCGTTTGCGAGTGTGAAATTTGCAATAATTTTGCAATAGTCTCAGATTAAGAAAATGGAATTGCCCAAATATAGCGCTCGTAATGTGCTCGGTTTATTTGTTTTAATCTCGATCGGGAGACGTGCAAAGTGCCTCACACAAACCAAAGATCAACAAGAAGAGTGTCCTGCGAGGCACATTAATCGAAATTACTCGTGCTTATGAGCGAATTAACTCGAACGGAATAATCAAAAGAAAAAAAATGAAATGAGTTTGAAAAATTGAAATATTAATGTTTTTTTTGTTTTTTTTTGTACAGAGCCGAACAACTATGTTTGTTCAACGTGCAAACACACGTTCAATTCAGCATGGCACTTACTCCAGCACGTGCAGAATATCCACGGGATGAAGATCTACGTGGAAGGTCCGGTGCCGCCCGTTGTGGCGACGATGCCAGAACAGCCTCCACCACCGCACCTCCCTCTGGAGCCTCCTCCGCACCCCTTCTCGCTGTTGCGGATGCCGTTAGCAGAACGGCAGTTCGCTCCGGCGCTCAACACACACAATCCTTTCGCCCGTCCATCTAGTCACGACTTTCGGATGGAACTGATCAACGACCAGTTCCGAATCAACCATCCCGGTCTGGGGTTACCGCCTTTCGACCACCACCCGTTCGAGCGTCCGCACTTCGAGCGGCCGCGCTCGATCGGACTGAACCTGGAACCCTCGCTAGACTTTTATTCGCAGAGGCTCCGTCAGTTGGCGGGCACCACAAGCCCGACGACCTCTCCCTCCCCTCGGAAACTAACGCCCCCGTTCTCGAGTCCGCAACCCCCTTCGTCCCAGTCGTCGACGCCTCAACCGTCGCAGACGCCGACGGCCAAAAGCGGCGGCAGCGGAGGTGAGATGCCTTCGGCCGTGTCCACTCCCAAGTTGAAGTCGTGCGAGTTTTGCGGCAAGGCGTTTCGCTTCCAAAGCAACCTCATCGTGCATCGGCGGTCGCACACGGGCGAGAAGCCGTACAAGTGCCACATCTGCAACCACGCGTGCACTCAGGCCAGCAAGCTAAAGCGCCACATGAAGACGCATGCCAACAAGTCGCCGGGGTCGACCATATCGGAGAACACGAGCATCGACTCGACAAGCTCGACACCGGACTCGAAGCACGGCAACGGCAAGTACAACAACGCCGAGGAAGAGGGCTCGGACGCGCCGGCCTCGGTGGACACGGGGGAAATGGACGAGGAAGAGGACCCCGACGACGAGGACGAGGAGGAAGAGGAGCTGGACGAGGACGACATGGACGAGGACGACATGGGCGAGGAAGGGGGCAGCGAGATGGCCGAGGACCTGACGACCAAGTCGGCGTCCGCCTCGGCCTCCGTCTCGGCCTCGGCCACCCCCGCTCCCACGTCGACGTCGGCCGCGCACCGGCACCACCACCACCATCACCACCACCACCACCACCAGAACTCGGGCGGTGGCGGCGCCAACAACAACAACAGCAGCGAGAAGCAGTCGCTGCTCGGCGAAGTGATGGAGAAAATCGGGCTGAGCAATATCCAGCAGTACAATGAGGCGTACAAGCAGGCGCTCGAGGAGAGCAACGCGGCCAGGGGCATCAAGGAGGAGCGGCCCGGCTCGCTGCTGTCGGACGGCGGACGCGTGATAGCCGAGAACGGGCTCGGGCTGGAGCGGACTATGCGGATGCGCGACGAGTTCGCGAAGGGGGTGATCGGCCAGCCTCCTCTGGACCTGGGGCACGGTCTGCTAGGTGCCTTTGACAATCCGTTCGAGGCGAGCAACAAGCGCATCAAGCTCGAGCTGAGCGAGCACGCTCGGGAGAGGGAGAGCCTCTACGCGGGTCTGTGGCTGCCGGCCATGCCCACGCCCAGGGACATCTTCGTGGGAGTTGGAGGTGGCGGCGACTCGGACCTGAGTCGCTCCAAGCCGTCGTCGAACGAAAGTGCCTTGAAGTCCGTGGGTGGCCTCTCCGACTCGAAGCCAGGCACGAGCAGCGCGTCTGCCGGCCTGCTGCCCGGCATGTTGGGCAACCCTGGCAACAATGGCAAGTCTAAGGAGCAACGTCGTAACGACACGTGTGAGTATTGTGGCAAGGTGTTCAAAAATTGCAGTAACTTGACGGTGCACCGGCGCTCTCACACGGGAGAGAAGCCGTACAAGTGCGAGCTGTGCAGCTACGCTTGTGCGCAGAGCTCCAAACTGACGCGACACATGAAGACGCACGGTCGGGTGGGCAAGGACGTGTACAGGTGCCGCTTCTGTGACATGCCCTTCTCGGTGCCCAGTACACTCGAGAAGCACATGCGCAAATGCGTCGTCAACCAGAACTGTAAAACCAGTGAAACCGACACGGATTCCAAGGAGGCCACGTGAGACTTGCCCAACCGCCCGATATTATGGGGCTCTGATTCGTACTTCTCTGCATCATCACACGCACGGGGAGCTGCGCTCTTTACGAGGTAAGAGCGAAACATAAAGAAAAATAAATAAAGAAACAAACCGAAAGAAAAATAAGAAATAAGAATTTAAAAGAGAGAAAGAAAAAAAATTTGAGCAATTTAAAATTAATTCTAAGAAGCTAGAGTGGGGTGCGGCGCCACCTCGTGATTATTTAACGACTAAATAAAAACAAGATGGTGGCGCCACCCCTGTTACGTCTTACCATAATCACCCACCACCACCGTCTTGCCAACCATCGTACGAGCACCGATGTAAAACAAATGCCTCGGCAGCAAAGAAAAAGGGAAATAACATCGACGTAGATTTGGTCATTTATGTCCGGTATTTTTTTTTTGTGTAAAATTGAAGAGAAATTTTTTTTTTTTTTTTTTACAGTTCTTGTGTGTTTTTAGAACTTTTTTAAAATTATATTTTTTTTTACTATTATTATTATTATTATTATTATTATGTGGGATGATTGATTAATTTGATTTAAAAAAAATAATAACTATCTGAGGTAGTTTGTAATAAATTTTTCCAATGGATTTTTTTTTTCTCGTAACATTTTGTGTTTTATAAATAATACCAGTCAAAATACGTGATTTTTGTTGACATTTTTATCCTGTACCTGGCCAAGCCAAGATGGCAAAGCAGAGAAAGGTAAAAACATGTGAAGAGATATTATTATACATATTAATAATAATAATAATTTTAAAAAAAAAATAAAAAATAAGAAAAGTAGGTTTTTTTCAATTTACATTGAAACTGTAAGAAAATATTGTATATCATCATTCCCTTTTTGTGAGAAGTGACAATCATTATACTGAGTAATAATAATAATAATAATTCATTTTTGAGGTGAAATTGACGTTTTTCTATCCAACTGTTACTTATTATTATTATTATTATTATTATTATTATTATTATTAATTACCTATTATTATTATTGCAATTATTATTAATTAATTAAACAAAAAAAAACTGATTGATACACGTACATGATAAAATGAATGGTTATGTAAAGGAAAAATCACAATAAGATTGACTTTTTAAACTCTAAAAATATGGCTTCCATTTCAGGAGGTTTTTTTTGTAGTGAAAACAAATTTTTTCTGTTTTTCTTGCTGGTAAAATTTTGAGTATATTTGACCTCTCAATTTGTTGTTTGTTATCTCACAGGCTCAAACCCGATTTGTTGTGAGCATTCAACTAAATGATTGTGTAAATAAAGGGATGCCTCACCTTGTGACACACACTGAGTGATGCACTATAAGACGCCATATTGGTTTCTAGTAAAATAATAAATAAATAAATAAATAAATAAATAAATTATTTAAAAAAATAATAATTATAATAATTTTTTTTTTGTGGAAAAGAAATAAATAAGAAAGTAATATTTGTGGTAGCTGTTCGTTGTTCACTGTCCCGCAGTGCATATCATTGCAAAGGCACTTTGCTACTCCATTTTTATTTTTATCACCTGCTGGTCTCTGTTGACCAAGAAGTGCATTTGCCCACCATCTTAATGCACTTGTTTTGTCACTAGCCGTGAAACTGCTCCCTGCGGCAGTGTCCATCGGTGGGGTTCACCCACGCAGGCGTCCGCATCACTTCGTGTGCACGTTTAGGCATGTCTGTATCGTGGTTTTTCCTGTCATTTTTTTGGTGGTGTCATTTGTAAAATCGACAAAGCAACACAATTTTTTTTTAAATGAAAAATAAAAAAAATTGTACATGAAAAAGAAAAAAAATTACCAAAGTTAGGTCTCCCGATTGTTGTAGTTTTGTATAGAATTTTTCCTCTGCGAGCCTCCGTCATACGATATTTGTACATATGTACACACTCACTTAAAACTTTTGAAAAATATTTTTTCTCCCCATTTTTAGTATAAAAAAAAATTGATAATAGAGAGTGAGCAAGCTTGTATAATTATTATTACAATACATAGGATTTGTTATTTCACAATTTTTTCCTTCTTTAACTTTTCTTCCATTTTTTCCACATTATATTAGTGAATTTTTGTCATTTGTAAAAGTAATCCGATCTCTCTTTCAATCATTTTGACCAAGTTGTTGTCTGTTGTGAAAAAAATATATATAGTTTTTTCTTTTTCTTTTTTGTTTGCTTTTTCTCTCTCTTGTTTGGTTTTGATCATCATCCACTAAATTTTTACCATTGATAATCATTTTTATAGTTAATTTTTTCATTACATTTAAAAATTTCGATTAAAATAAAAACAAGCTTCATAGGATGATTCCTTAGGGTTAGAAGAATCCGTATCCTTATTTTCCTCTTCTGTCTTGTGTGCAATAGAGGCTCTGTCTGTGGATGCACAAAATGGCCTGTGAAATGTCAGTTTTTGTTTCATTTGGTATTTTTTTTTTAAGAATGTACCCCCACAGGTCTATCGCAGGTGATTTATCACTTGACTGTGTAAAAAAATATATCTCGATTTACAAAGATCTGTGGGTTTATTTAATTTGATTTGTTTTATTTTAATTTTTATTTTTTAAAAGGTTTTCCCAATTTGTTACTACCTGAAAATGAATGAACCTAAGGTCATGTATACTATAAACAAAACTCAAACTGAAGTTGATTGCAGTAAGCGACCAAAATGTGTTACGAACCAGCTTTAAGTATGCCGGGAGTTCATAAAAGTTTGAAAGAGAAAAAAAAATTACATCATTTTGCTTCGTAACGGTGGTGACAATAATTTTCTTGTGTAGAAACATAAAACAAAAAAAAATCATAATAAGAATAATTTGCTCCTTTTTCTCCCTGGAACTCATTTTTAGGATGTGATGTATTTTGTATAAAAATAACAATTAATAAGACTTGGTTTATTTCTTTAAAATTTGTCATAAAAGTGTTCTTTCGTTTCTTTTTTCTTGCTCTTTCTTTGCCGGATGAGACAATACCTATCTTACATTTGGGATTTTTTTGTATTTAATCGGTATAGATTTTGACACGTTTGTGCAAATCAGTTTGTATTCCTTAAACCGTTCCTTAATTTTATCTTTGTTTTTTTTTTTGTTTTTTTAAATATTGTTTGCTGTGAGTTTTTGTTGATTTTCATTTTTTTGTTTTGATAAGAATTAATGGTTGAATGGAGAAGAGGGATCAAAACTCAGGTAACTTACATTTAATACGAGGAGTAAAAGCTACCTTTCATTACTAAATTTATTTGTTGCATTACTTATAATTTTTTAAATTTACAAATATTTAATTCAATTTGTATATTATTAGATTAGAGTTATATATTTTTTTTTATTTTGTTTAAGAGAAAATAAATTGAGATTTGGATCGCGATACGGATCTAATCTCAGTGATAAATCACTTATCTACAAGGTAAGCATCTAGAAAATAATAACAGGGGCTTAAAAGCCAAAAAAGAAAAAGGAAAAAAAAGATTGGATAAATTCAGTTCTATAAAGGTCAATTAAACTGACAAATTTATAATTTTTTTGATCTTTTCAAAGAATATTAAATGGGGATTTAACTAAAATTTTTGAAAAAAAGAAAAAAAAAGAAATAAGAAAATACGGACATAGGGTTATTTATGAAATAACCAAAATAGAAAATTTCTAAAAATTTAGGAAGAAGGTAAAAACCCTAGATGTTTAGCCTTGTTTTCGTAATGCCTGGCATAATATTAATACACAGGGTTTCCTACATTTCCATTTTTTAATGCATTAGATGTAGGCTTATGTGTTGACAAACTTTTATATGTAGATACGTAATAAATTAACATTAATAATTTAATTTAATAATGTTAAAAAAAATGAAAACCTGGAATGTAAATAGATTGAAAGAAAAGTAATTTGCATTGTAGGTGTTGGGTTGATAATCATTTTATTCAGTTAACTAATTTTTTATGGTTTAGGAAGAATTGGGCCATAATCTAGTTTTCTCAGGATTGGAAAATCACTAATTTTTTTGGTTCCTGTTTGTGCTTTTTTTGTGTTGAAGGTCCTAGTTAACTAACTATAAAAACTGGATTAAACAACACTGTTTGGTTTCCTATTAGGTTTTTTTGGCTTATTTTTTTTTTAATTGAAGTACCTCTCAGGTAATCAAATTTTTTTAAGCTGAGCTTGGTTTGTGGGATATCCAGTTAATTGATAGTGTTTTTTTCCTAAATTGAAAAGATCCTCCAGGTTTTTAATTTACAAAAATTGTTTTTTTTTTATAATTACTACATTTTTTTCAAAATTGTAATTTGATTTCTACCACGATTACGTCTCTTGTTTCCTTTGAGTTACTACGGGATCCAAGTGACCATTTGTGGTGGTAAGCGGTAATGCAAAAACCTGGAAAAATCTTTTATTAACACTAATTAATCATTCCTAGAGTTGTCAGACACATCATTTTATAAAACTGTGATAAATTTATTAACTAGATCACTTCTAATAAATAAACTTCCAGTACAGAAAGTTAGGAATTAAAGCACAGTGGTGTGTAAACTTTGCAACAAGAAAAATTTATGGATATAAAACTTAAATTAAATTAAAACCAGATCCCTCTTCTACCAACAACCTATTTTGTACAAAAAAATATTCTGTGTGTTATCTTATTAATCTACCATTTCGATATTTTCAATTTTTATTTCAAATTTTGTGTTTTTTTTTTAATTTCTTAATTCCATTTGCTCGATTTTTTTTTTGATTAATTTGCCATTCACGATTTTTTCATAAAAACTAAAAGAAAAGTTGATTATTATGTATTTTTTCTTTGTAATTTCATCTTGGGTGCCGGTTTGTGGCTTGTTAGTTATTTTTTTTCCTGTCTGCGTTATTGTTTTTATGTTATGAACTTTGCAAATTTTCTCTTTGTTCTTGGTCGTGCAAACAAATTTTGTAAATTCTATTATCGTAATCCTATTGATTTATTTCCTTTTCTAAATTAAAGAAAAATGTGTGGCGTTATTATATATATTTTTATTTTTTAAAAAAAGAAAAAAATGCACTGATTATTCCCCCCGTTTTGGTCTTAATTTACTCATAAAATTTAGCTTTGTTAATTGATGCTAGTAATACCAAGGTGCATATTGTAGGCCTAAACACATGATTCATTTTTCTTTAATAATAAAAAAAAATTTACAAAAGGAAAAAAAGAAAAAAAATATTAATAGAATTAAATAAATAAAAAAAAAAAAGAGAGAGAGAGAGAAAAAAAATTTCGAGGAGCTGGAGCCTAACTTATTGCTGAGTCGTTCGTGTTTGTCCCTGTTTATTTATTTGATATTTGTACATGTAATGTACCAAATATGAGTAGAGCTTAAGAAATTATGTATTTATGATGTCCATATTTGTCAGATTGTACCAAGTACTACTGTCAACTCAATAAATATATTGTCATGGTTTTAAAAAAAAAATCGTGTCCATTTTATTTTTATAAGTAAAACTAAAATACAAATATATAAACAGTACAAGGAAAAATAAGTATCCGGAAAGAGGAGTTTGAACGTGGGTGTAGCCGCAGTTGTCACAGCTGTGATCTTAATGGGTCGCGTGGCCGCACGGGGACAAAAATTACAGTCAGGTAATTCCAGGTAAGGTTGAATCGATAATCCATCCTTCCTTTCTCCCTAAAGCACTACAATATGCTTGACGCTAATAGAGGGGTTGGGCAAAGATTGAAGGGAAAAGAAAAAAGGAGCAAAAGTGGGAGGATTACAAGCGTCATAGAGGCCTATCTCTTGTTGCAGAGTGGAATCAAAAGCCTTATTAATGCTGACATGCTCTTAGACAGAGATAAGTGAGTTTGCCAAGCTTATTTCTTACCCAAGGCACACTTTTAAACAGGGGATATGACAAAAGGGAATTTATAACGACTGCTAAAGGAACTACGGATTTATTGAAATTTGGTCGAATTTGGCATTTCTAATATACATATATATACACAAAATAGTTGTTTTAATTTGTTTTGATTTAATTGCTGAAATGATTTTTAATCTAAAAATGTCGTTTCGAGACATTTGCGATTTTTCTTTGAATCGTCAACACATGTCCTGCAACATTCACCTGTTCAATGACCCTGTAGAATGCCTGATTCAGACATATCCATCCTGTTCTTTAGCAGCCCGCTTAATTTTCCTCATTGCTCATCATTTTGTTCACCCCTGCCACGCGTCCGTCTCTCATCCTCCCTCGTCCTGCATTTCTGTTTGCTCAGACGACCACCGATGGTCAATGTTCCCAGGGTAATGCGGAAACTAGTCGCCCCCGCTTTAGCCGGCTCTAATTGACCCATCATGATCGTCTCTGTGGCAACGGACCAACGGTGTGCCATTGTCCGATTGGCCAGTGCGCACGCTGTTAATAAGGGCCCAGCTGGTCACTAAGCGAGACTACGTCCGCAGCGGTCATTTCCGTCCCTTTGTTACACGTGTTTGTTTGCAGATGAGAACACGAGCGGCGTGTGTCTTTCCATTTCACTGATTTGCTTCGCATCATCCATCCGGTTTGCGCGCCATTCGAAATGCCGAGCAAAGTGGACGCTGCCCAGCAACTAAATTGCTGTTCTGGCTCTCCTACACCCTACTTCCTGTCAAAATTAATTGCGTTTCTAAGTTACCTTACTATCTAATTTCTTGTTTTTAAGGATCTGAAAATAAAGAAACAGCAATTTTACATAATATTATGGTAATGTGATATGTAAATGGCCTCCATTTATTTGTACACTATTTTCCCTTATTTGAACACTTCTACACCACTTTTTGATATACTATTTCATTGATTAGACACCCTACTTTTTAATTTTTTACACTAAAAAATTTATTTTTACATTAGATTTTAATACAGTTTATATTGCACTCAATTATTAGACTAAAAGAGTTTTCTTAGCTGTAGATGTCGACCCCGCTCTTTTGTTTCCCAATGGGAACCGTCTTTGCTTCAGGTGGTACAACAAATAAATTCTCAATGATTGCTGTACCCACGATGTGCTTACAAGTACAGTATATGTTTTAGCAAATGTGGAACGTGTGTAAGTGCCCTCTTCCCACTTCTGATTTTCTATTATTACGAGCCATAGGCGATTTTGCGATTGACACTATGTATCAAATTGCCTCCAATTGCGAACTTCATTCTGCCGCCAACACTTATTACTATCTGCATTTCCTAAAACAGCCTGTTCATGTGGTTGAATGAAATATAAAGTTCTGCCAACCATCTTTACGCATTTTTAAGTTTGGTTTGGCTCTTTTCCAATTGTATGCTGCTGTTATTTGATTTAACAAAAAAGTAGGTGTTGCTAACAATTTTGCATTTACGACATCAGGTTTTCTCTCAATTGACCAGTTACGAACCATTTCTTTTAAAACTATCAAAAAACGATAGAGAGGAAACCGATTTCTAAAAGTGTAATGGGACTTAACAGTGACCAACACGCCATCCAACAAAACGATTTAGACAGTCATTATCAAAATAATTTTAAAAAGAGCACACATTATTTCTTCACGAATACATAAAATGTAGGTAGGATGTTTTAACTTGGAACAACGTACATAAAACGTTTGTAGGATAATATTTGAAACAGGAACAACATTCATAAAATGTTATTTAGTCTAAAAATCACTAAGTGTAAAAGTAAGGGGGTTTTAGTTTAAGAATAAGGGGAAATAGTGTACAGTATAAGTCAGTGAGTGTAAAAATCAGGGATTTTTAGTGTAAAAATAGGGCAAACTAGTGTACAAATAATATAATCTCTACGTAAATCTAGGTTATAGTTACTTCAGTCGAAAAAGAAGATTGTAATACAAATAAAAATAAAAATATCTTTTTATTTCATTTTTGTTACAGAATGGTTTAAATGACAAAGCTTACGCTCTAAGTTCATCATTTTATTTCTCAAATTTATATTTTTTATGGATGTATGGTTTAGTCCTGACACCATCATCCATAGTATATTCAAAAAGAACTTAGTATTAAAAATTCAATAATGAAATGAATTAAAGTGCCAATAAATACAGGAACACTTTATTTTTTTATTATCTAGAATCTAGATTCCATAATCGCGGAGCTGAATGGGTATAGTGCTAAAAGGGTGACGTCATCCCATTGAAAAGTTCGAAAGCAAACTTTAACGAAACAAAAAGGGCCGGTTTGCCATTTTAGGGCCTACGAAGAAAGGTAAAGTAAAATAAAAAGTTTTGTTTAAAAACTAAGAATAAAAGACTAACATGGGTGAGAAATGTAACTAAACTTTCAAAATATTTTTCACCTAGGTTAGGTTAGGTAAAAGTGCCTTAGGACCTGACCTACGAACACCAAAATCCGACCCTGGAAACAAATTACACATAATTTAAGTAAACAAATGTACGGCTGAAAAACATGTCATGTAATTGATAGTTGATTTTTTTTTACATAAACACATCTTACATGAAAGTTGAATTGAAAATAAAAAGCACAGGAGGACAAAAAAGCAACATACAAAGTCTGAGATGACAGAAAAAGAAATAGGTAACTCTTCAGAGAAAGAACTTGTCCGAATAGAGAGAATTATCAGCTGAAGCAATTACAGCAGACAGCAGCAGCAGTAAGTTGATGAAAGAGAAAGAAATAGAGGAAGCCACGGCTAGAAGAAAGCAAGCAACATGTTAGACACTCAATGTAAAGGAGATGGACATTGAAATTGACCATCATCAGCATCACATAACCAGAATTCTTTCGAAATAATTAAATTGTTGGCTTTATAATGTTTATATCTCCGGTGGAGCCTTTTTTCATGAACAAATATATGAAGTCACGAGTTTCGTTTATTGTGTAACTAAATAAATCAGAAGAACTACCAAAAATTTGCCACAAGAAAAAGTTAATGATCTCTACTTAATGCCACACTATTTCGAAAAAAATTTTTTTTGTTAAAATAACATTTCCAACGTTAGCCGGACTCTTATGAAATCACTAATTAGCAGATGTCAAGAGCAGATAGAAATTTGGTTCGAGATTGCAGTGTACTGGGGGTGAGGCAGGTGAGCCGAGTGGGATGGGCAACTCTATTGATTAGGACCTCGCTATCCGTCAGTCGCTTGATGGCCAGGTAGAAACACGCGTCTGGCCCTTGCCCAAGTAATGACCGCAAGCTTCACACGCAAACATTGATTGCAGATGCGTGAGAAACACTCAAAAAAGGACACGATGCACTGACCCAAATTAAATCCTCAACTGTGTACTAACTAACCAAAAAAATTTAAAAAACTACGTGTGTCTAAAATGTTCTTGTTTAAGGATAGTCAGGGACAGTGAAGAAGGACAAGAAAAGTAAAGTGCTGCTGTTGCCAGAATGGATCTCTGAGTCTGGCTTACTTGGCTTTCCTGCATGGCTTTACCGTTTTGGGATGGTCTTCTTTGCAAATCTAAGTTTACATTTGCCAATTATTATTTCCAATAGTAATAAATTTCAGTAATTGTCACTTTAACAACGATTTAGTTAATATATGTTTGTTGCAGATTTACTCCGAGGAATTGGATTTAATTACCTAAAGCAATGGAGACTGAAAATTTAATTCTCCTAATTGTGTATTATTTTGGGTGAGGATTCGTCGTTTGACTCATTTCTGGCCATTTAGGTGGTCGCTAGGGATTAAGTAACAGCAACCATCACTCATCTTGCTTCAACAGAGATTTGCACTTGGAATGGCGGCTGACCACGTGACCTCTGCCAACGCCCTCTACGTGACATCGATCCAATTTTTTTCCATAAAGTTTCGACATTTTTGTTGCTATAAAGCTGCATACATTTTATTTATTTGCAATCCGATCATAGAAATATCATCAATTTGTAAATATGGTCCATTTTTAGCTTTACGAATTGAATTGCTATCACCATGGACGGAGCGGATTATTGGAAAGTTTTAATCAGGCGAGATATTTTCAAAATGAAAAGGCAAAGCACGTCCATACTGATTAATCTATGATTTTCAATGCCAATACTTGTTTAGAAGATTGGTCAGGTAGATAATATTTCTAATAAGTATCCACGTGTTAGCTTTACAATTATAATTAGTGACTGCAAACTTTTCCATGCAATTTTATCTTGTTTAACTTTTGTTTATACATAATTCCACGGTTTTAAGGCCAGAAGCGTCAATTTGAGCAAGTAACAAGTAAATATATTTTTAAAAAAATCGTTTTTTTGGGTAAAGCCTTTTATATTGACATTATGGCATCCATTTTAGTTCAATTTGCTGAAAGATGGCGCTAGCAAAGGCCAAGCCAAGTAACCAATAGGAGAACACAGGAAGTTGTTGATCACAACAATGCTGCAATTGAGATGGGACAAATGGCACAACTTATGCATTAGTTTTTACGCAGTTTTCATGAAATTCTTATTTTTCGTGCATTATCTCATTTAGAAATGCAGATGAATGAATAACACATGGTCGCTTGATTTGCAACAACTGTATCAATGTTTTGGACAGGTTAATTTTTACCTGTTTAGTAATCGTTTATTCTTTGCAAATTTAATGAAACAAACCTGATCTCGTTTATTTCTGGATGAAAACAAGGCGACAAAACATGTGGGATTAGGCATTTTCTGAATACGATGACAATTGTTGCCCCCCCCCTCCCTCCATAAACAATGCTATTACTGTGGGCGGGACAAAAATGCATTGTGTCATAATTTTCCAAAGGTCTATTAGTGCAGTGGGCATCAATTCGAATTGATACCCACAGATAATTGTAGCTGAAAACAATAAAAAAATAAATAAACTGCCACAGATTGTTTTTTTCATAGGAGCGACAATTTAGATGGGTTGTCGTAGTTGTCCTTTTATATTTTCAAATTGGTTTAAAATTGTAGCCAATTCAGTGCTTATACTGACGTGTAGACGTTTGTAAAAAGATATTATAAATCCGAAAAATTGCATATGTTTAACTCTCAGAACAAACTGTAAATGTTGAAATCAACATCCCTGACATTTATTTATACTGTGCCATCCATCAATCACATTAAAGTAGTACCAATACACTGAAATTAGTACATGATCAGTGCGTAGTAATCCGTAAATCCGTTGAGAAAAACGGATTTCAACACTTCTTCCGTTGCGCTCCTCTGTTGCGGCAATGTTAACAAAAATGTCAAGATTTCCAGAACGCAATGCGATACAACCTAAAAATCTCTAACTGCAACTCCATAAATTAATTTTTTTTCATTAAATCTTTAAATGAGATTTAGTAATTTCTAACTATAAACAGCAAAAATGAGAACTTAGTTTCCAAATTGAAAAACAGTCGTTGCTATGACCTCACATTTTTATCAAAAGTTTGTCCATGGTTGCCAGTAGGGGAAATTGTTGTTCAATTGACAGCCGATGATGAGGCATGAGTCGACAGCCATTATACTATCCTCTCTTGACACTAATGTGGCATCTAACATGGCGCCTGTACCTGTAATGCTTCATGCTCGTGACTCTTATTCGTTGGCATCCTTGACAGACTGTCATCAGAAGCAGGGCCAGAATCGTTTATGCAGATTGGAAGAAGGTAAAAGTCTGAAAGAAATGAAGAAGAAAAAAATGCATGTCAGGAAATGAAACTAGAAAAGAAAAAAAAGAGAAAGAATGAAAGGTTGAAACGAACAAGAACTGTCCGCAGGGGCAATGGCGAGTGTTATCGCGTGGCAGTCGTAGTCCAGAAGCAGAAGCACCTTTTTATCGAGTTTCACCCGCTTGGAGACAGTATTTCTAAAAGACACCGCTAGGATCGCTGCCAGGTGTAACTTTTCACTCGAAACAGGTGTCCACTGGCTCTTTTGTCATGTCAAACGTGTGGCAAAGAGCGAGAAGAAGAAGAAGAAGAAAAAAATTTCTTATCTTTTTCCCTTACACTTTTAATTAAATCTGCTGGTGGAGAAGAGAAAACACAAAATAGCCGCAAGATAAAAGGCCAAAGGAAGGGTTTATGAAGAAAAGACCAAGTTACATACAATAAAAGGAAAGAAAACTGAGGTATAAAACATGTAACATTTCACATTTGATTCGTAATTCGGAAGATTTTAAAACGTACAATGTATTTTGTAAGTGATGATATTAAGTTTTTAATATTTTTATGTTTCGAGCAAAAAACTGTTGTTTACACGTGTAATCTAAGCGCTGGTTGATTTCAGTACTGAAGGTTAACGTTTCATCTTTGTGGTTTTAAATTTATTTGCTAACACGAAAATCCCATGAATTTTCCTCATTCCTCTTTGAAATTCAGCGATTTTTCGTGTATTGTAAATCATTTTTTACTGTGAGGATGTTTTATTACTACAATAAAGCATCTCCAATTTTCGTTTTTTGTTTTTGTTTTTTTTTAAATTGAAAACTCGTTTTCAACTCAACGTGTCACTTTTAAAGCTGCGTGGATTCTCTAAACAACTTTTAAAATTGATCACAGGATGGCGCTGACGCTTCGAGTTTATTAATTAAAATGGCGGTCGTACGCAACGAGCTTGTTCTGACGAGAGAGGAGGCGGGACAAGTGATTTTCTTTAGTTTCTCAGCTGCTGAGCTTCCGTCGTCTAAATGATAAGATCGGGTGCGCGCGAAATTAATTTCTTAATGCTCTCGTCGTTTGTCTACACTTGTAAGAAAAGATAATTTACGCGATATACTCAAACCAAAGAAGAAAAAGAGCGAGGACGGAGCAAAAAGAAAAGAAAAAAAAAAAAAAAAACCTCCTTATCAATGTCATAAAAAAATCAACATTGTAAACTTGACATACTGCACTTAATTAATCCATGGAGAAAAATTATCATGAATTAAAAAAAGTAATCTTCAGCGCCCTGCCAACCAAATGCAGAGAACTCATGTATGCCATACATAACAGGAAGGATAAAAATGGCGCTGGCATCACCCTCAAGCCAAATGGCAGGAAATTTTTAACAGATGTTCCCGGTTATCTGCAAAATAGATAAATTGTCGGATTGTCAACCATTAGCACATTGTTGATGAGCTCATTTGTCTTCGCACCACTGATCTCAACATGATGTTCCCATGGCAACTTATCGCACACCTTTAATTACGACCATGTGTTCGCACTAAAATAAAATAAAATAAAATAGAATAAAATAAAATAAAATAAAATAAAATAAAAGCTCAACAAGAAAAATTTAAAATGTAAATAAAGTTTTCTTATATTCAGCAGTATTATTTTTTTGTCTTCTTCATTCCTGGTTTGGATGACCCGGTGTACGTGCTGAGAGATCAATCCAACACAAGTTTAAATTACATCCCTTGTCGCATGCATATTTTAAAATATCAGTGGATTACACTGGGATGTGATATTGGCAATGCAGATGGCGTTGTCAACAAAACTGGACCCTTTCGGACAGATGCCATCTTTAGTATGCAGACGAGGCTTTGCTTTGTCATCACACTCCTTGTTTATTGGCACGTGAAGAGATGTCCACTTTGAACTCTTCTCCTCACCCTCATTTTTATTTTTCTTTCCACGACACCACATTGCACAATCATCTCCAACTTTTCAACATACACATATGTATATAAATAATAATAAAAAAATTGGCAATTTGGCCGTTTAATTCAAAATTCCAACACTAGGTGTCTGAAGATCCATCGCACAGACATTGAGTGCCCCCATATTGCATAAGTGTGTACTATTTCTCTAAAATGGCACCCTCAAAAACCTGTTGAAAAAAGTCTATTTTTTATTATTTGGGCGATGCACTCATGGCCGCCCAGTAATAGAGTGCTGGTCTCCGTCTGTCGAGAGAATGTGTAAGCAAAGCCTCCAATATAAAGAGTATATGCTGGCGCCATAAAAATAAATAATTTTGAATAATTGCTATTAGAGTTTTCTCTTGATATTTATTGAAGAGGGTGTGAAAAGAAGGGGTGACGGTTAATTAGGTGATCAACTTGTTTACTACCATTCAAGTTGAGATCACAACATGATACTTGTAGGAAATAATTATTAATTATGTTTCCTTCCCGTGCGCATCCTGCTCCTTTCTCATCTCAATAACCGAATGTGTTTGAGAAAAGACTTTGGGGAAATATTTGTGTTGTTTTCATCTCATTAATTAGTCGTGGCATTAAGCTACACTTGATGAGCTGCAATATTAATAATAATGCCACATGAAAACGAGAAAAAAAAAAGGAAGAACAAAGTGATAAAGAAACAGAAACAATAAAATTAAAACGCGCCAAAACGATTTTTAAGCCCAAAGTCGAGCGTGAATCGAGCATTGAATTTGACTGTGCATCAAAGAAATATTGAAAAGTCAATTCTTTTCTTCTCTGACACAATAAATAAAAAATAGCTTCGCATCTCAATGACACGTCAGCCATAAATCAAAAAGGCTGAAGACACTTTGCATGTTTATCCCTTTTCTTAAACATTCCCACCCCCGTTTTACGACCACAAAAGAAATGAAAAGCTGCTGATACGAAGGGTCATTGCGTCTGTGGTTCATCTGCAACAAGCCTCGATTTGACCTCCATCTTTGAAAACTCCAGCTTGCAAAATTGTTTTTCTTTTCTTTTCTTTTCTTTTTTTTTTTTTTTTTTAAAGGAAGTAGTAAATTTTATTCATGAAACAAGAAATAAACAAAGTAGGATTTTGTTGTCCTGATTTAGCGTCACCTCATTTGCAAAGAAAACCGCCATTTCCCCTCCAATTCAGTCGACCGATCACAGTGTGCCAGCCAGCGCACATGTTGAATCGAGTCGATGGGAAATTAGGAGAAGCGCCCTCGGACGGTGACGGTACAAACTTACGGCGGATAGATGCGCGCGACAGAGGAAAAAGAAAGCAATTTCCAGCATCTAGCAATGAACCAAATGCTAATGTCACGCGCACAAACTCACTTCACCCAATTGGTGCAATAAAAAATAAAGTTAACTCGTTCGAGCGGGATGTTAAGTCATGCAACTCGATTGCAAACCTCAAATGTTGCTGTTCTTTCCAATTGCCAATTGTCAAAAACAATTCCCCAATCCGTTGTTTTATTTTTACGAGCGAAACAAAATTGAACTGCCTCCCACCTCACACCTGTTAAAAAATTAAGATACACAAGTTTTGTAATAAATAAAAGTTTCTTTCTTACAGTATAATGCAGAGGTTCCCAATCTTTTTAAGATGATGTGTACCTGTTAGTAGAGTACAATATGGTGACGTACCAGTAGGTCAAACACCAGGAATCCAAAAAAAATTAAAAATTTCCACAAATTCCAGTTAAAAATCACAAAATCACAAAAGCCAACACCAAAAAATCCATAAAAATTAAACTTTTTCCCAAAAATATCAAAATTTCCACAAATAAAACCAAAATTCCATTCAAAAAATGAAAAATTTTCCCCAAAAAATTAAAAACTTTAGTGAAATATCAAAATTCCCTTCAAAAATCACAAAATCAAACACCAAAAATCCAAAAAAATAGCAAAATCTCCTCAAAAAAAATCAAATTCTTTCACAAAATATCAAAAATCCCATTCAAAATCCACTTATTACGTACCAGTAGATGCGTACCTCAGTTTGGGAACCTCTGGTTAATGTTTACAAACTCAAAAATTTAATATATTGTTTCTGCACCGCCACCGCCACTGCCACTACCTTTTCCTCAGCAGATATCAGCGTCTTGAGTAGAAAATACCACACTGTCCATAAACAAACAGTCCCCGGTTTGAAGAAACGATAAAAGTCAGGAAAAAATACGACGCGTCTACACAATAGACGGAACGAAAAAAAAAAATGTTTTATCAAAACCACGAACTGCTTAAGATGCACAAATCTCGTTCCGAGTCACCGCTACTTCCATTTGCCACTCAACGTAAACCCAACGTAGCCATGGCAACGACGCGTCGCTGTCACCACCCACACCCACACACCCTAGCTGACCAACGCCCTCCCTTGAGATGGCCACACGTCACGTGCCAAATAAAAACCCAACGACAAGTGAAACTCGTCGAAACTCGTCGCGAAAAAGACAAAACACAAACTCAAAAAAAACTGACCAAACTCATTAAACAACATCAAAAACTTTCCTTAACTGATTATCCCAATTAAAAAAAAGTCCATGCTGGGGTAAATAAAAAGGGGACAAGTTTATTGCACCTCAATAAACCGCAGAGTTAATTAAACTTGGCAATTCCTCTCATCTTTTTTCCTCCCCAGACGTTTTTTCCTTCCTTTTCTAAGACGCTTTTAATCAATTTATTCATAAAAAAAGGGTTAAAACGTGTGCGCCCACATTTTTCTCCGTACGTGTCCCCCTCGCTTCGCCTCGCCTCTCGTCGCGTTCGTCAGAGAGCGTCCGTCGCCTCCTGCACTCGGGCGATAAGCTCTGCGTGCCTCTGCTGCAAAAACGACAGTGGCTGAGGGAAGGCCGAGGGTCGAGCCCATTCGCCACCTAATCTACATCTGTCGGCCATCAGCCCCCGTGCGTGCGACGCTGCACCGTGCATATTAATTGTGGGCTTGCCGTGGCGTGGGTGGCGGCATTAATTTTCTATGGACTGCAAACGATGCGCGTGCTGGCCTTCGCCTGTCAACTTCAAACTGGTCGCCATGGCATGTGCCTGTTATTAAGAAGTAATTTTTCTTTTCTCGACATCCGAAAGAAAACGCCATCTAAAGAGGAAAAAAAGGGAGAAAAAAAACCATAAAATTATATAAATAGTAAAAAAAAATAAAAATAAAATTAAAAAAAGGGAATTAATAATAATAATAATAATAATAATAATAAATAGTAAATAGTAAATAATAATAGTATGTTTTTTAAATTGATGGGTGGAATTATGTGATCAAATTTTGAGTAGGAAATTGGTGCTTTGCGATGTTTATGTAGAGAAATTTCCATCAATTGTTTTTATCAAAAATTCGAGATATGCTGCCCCCGTGCTTTGCTGCTATTCATTTATGAATAAGTGATTTCGAAAATTGCTTTGAAAATTGAATCGTCTCACACATGTTTTTACACGTCCATTCATTAAAATCGGCGGGAAAAAAAAAATATTGAGAATCTAATTTTAAAATTTTAATTTTCCTTAATTAAACAAAAATGTGCCATCATTTGACAAATTGACACAAAGTTTGCAACATGAAAAAACAAAACATTCGGCCTGTTTCGTGTTGAAAATTGCATCCACCAGGCTAAAAGCACGCCATTTTACTCTTTTTTAATAAATAAAATTGTCTAAAATTTCCCAAATAAAAATTTAATTGTTTTTCTT
>JAQIXU010000103.1:0-66925 GCA_034701245.1 Strigamia transsilvanica | reverse complement strand
GCCGCGGGCCTCCATTAGCCCGCAGACCTCCGATTGTGCGCGGGGTTGACAATTTTTTTGCATATAGCGCGCGGGTGGAAGATATACGGTATGTAAACTGCTTGTCTCAATCTAACTCACAAAATGACGGCCTATTTAGTCAGTTTTCAGTCGCAGTGGGCATTCGCATGACATTTAAACAACAAAACATGTTTAACTGAATGCGCCTACTGCTTTAAACAAACTATGTGCATAGTAATTTAACCAATGGAAATATGCCATTTAAGTAAGATCCTCAGTCACAATCCATACCCTCCGTAATCTCCACCATTTTAATCCCTTCAAATACGCAAAATTGATATGCCACTAAAAGATCTAGAAAGCATGCTAGTAATACCGAATAAAATATTTTCATTTTCATCCTAATTAACTTTTAATTGACTATTTAATTTAACACATGCGCCCTGTCGTGCCACTTGCAATGTTTTATACAAAAGCCGAAATTACTCTGCAATTCCAATTGGAAAAAGCTGCATCTGCTGAAGGCGAAACCACACAAATGTGTAGATAGGACATTTGGTTATAATGTTCTAAGATTTGTATGCTAATACATTTGGACAAATAAAACACACTGCGCCCCTATTGAGCTCACTGAAGATGCAACTGAGTCCAATCATTACTTCTGCTTCGGCTAACACTAGAGAGCTAACTTAACCTACTAGTTTTAGTCTGCTGGTCCCAATATCCCAAAAGGCCAAATCCAGATTTTAAAATTGCCGCTCTAAATTTACCGGTGACGTTGTTACGCCAACACATGTAAGTATTTATAAAAATGATTGTGTAAGGTAGCAAATTCAATAATTTCCAATGACCTCCTTTTATTTCTATAACATTCACACTTATCTCAATCTAACAATCCTGCTGGCAAAAATTAAAACTACGAAGAACACACACGCTTAATTTGTCCCGGTATGTCACTTTAAAACATGACATATTGTGATAAACTGCTGTAACAGTAATGAGTACCATCCAACCCCGTTATAGCAAATCACCAAAAATCGCAATGCTACGGCAAATATTTTAGTCTGGATTAAAAACGTTCGTTGTAAATGAGTTTTCGCTAAGCGTGTTCGCCACAGCGGGGTTGGACTGTACTCATTACAGCTTAATTTAAGTTAAGTACTCACTTACTCACTTCCATTGCCAACTGGCAACTATTACTAAAATTGATTGTTTGTTTTCAATTTAGAAAATAGACATTTCAAAACAAAGCAAAATTGTTGTCGTCCTTGCCAGTCAAAAGAGGAATTACGATTGGCATTTATTAGTCTCAACCTAAATAACATTCACATTATTATTTTATCCACTCTGGTCATGTTATCATTATACGGTAGCATAAAAAAAGTTAATAGACTTTCAATCCGCTCATCTTGTAAAATATGTAGAAGTCATTTAATATTACATCCTGCTTTAATATAGAAAAAAATAAATGTTTAAATATGAGCAGAAAGTAAAAGTTAGATAAAGCAATCACTAATATTTGCAATAGAATTCCCACTCATAATTGACCCAGGAGTACTAAATCTACCAAAACTTTCAGCAACTCTACAGATCAATACGAACCCCAAACGTTGAAATCACAATTTTAACTTCCTGTATTAGTTCCACAATAAATCCATTATTCATTGGTAACCAGACCATATTACAGCCTGATTTATGACCGCGCATTTTGTCCACAAACTGCAACTCTTAAGTTTTAAAATTCACCACATAAAATAGTTAAGTCGCCAATGAGACTATAATGACACCAGCTGGAGAGCATAGTGCAAATCAGCATGTGCACATTACCAGTTTGCAGAAACTACTTTTTCCAGATACCGCAAATGCCGCAAAAGCCAATTAACAGCACCCACGTATAGTATATGCATAGGGCCGGATTGACCATTAACTAAACAGGGCAGTACGGTTATAGGGGCCCCAAAGTTCCAAGAACATGAAAGTCGTGTTGACTACGCGAATGACTTATCATCTTCTTTTGCTTGGGTAGCAAAAACCCTAGAACAGGGCCGACATATTTGTTGTAGCTTAGAGCCCCACAATCAGGGCCACCTTAACCATTGGGCTAAAAGAACCGAAAGGCCCCAAAGCACCAGGCACCTTCTATGAAGAGTCTTCATAGATGTGCAAAATATATAACTTGTTCAATTATGCAAAGTGGCAAAGGGCAGCTGATATTTTTAGCCCAGGACGCTTAAATGTATTTGGATGGCCCTGCCCACAATACTTAAATCTGGCCCTGCATACGGAAGGGCGTGCAGTGTGAGCATCTACGCATACACGGCTCATTATAAACTCATTCAAACTTGTTTAAATTTTGTACATGTTAAATTTGATAGCTAAACTGGTTTTTAAAAAATTAAACCAGTTTAAATTACTTTATGAATGCGCCTAGTGTCTGTGTAAACTTCAGTTCAAATGACTCCTTTTGAATGCTTTAGTTTATCAAATCAAATGAATAGAATTCAAGATTGTGAAAACAAAAGTAATGTAATCATGTGATCTGTTTATACAGACCGCAGCAGCTGCATTAGAAGTCTTTTAGTCTGTTTTATCTTCTTTAGAAAGCCATTTTGAACAACAAAAATACTTCAAACGCTATTTAACTGCCGAATCGGTTTAAAATTGCAGTCAAACATGTTGTTTAAATGTTGTGCGTATGCCCACTGCGGCCATTTTTGAAGTAGAATCTCGAAACCCCTCGGTTAGACTCCACTTTTGTGGGTGCTGCCACCGTCTTGGACATTCAGCATCTACACAGATGAGATCTGATTTCATACACACACATATCAACACCCCAAGAGAAGTAATTTAACACATTTACACTCCTGCCTGTATCAAATCAGGTGTGATAATAACAGTCCCGTGTGTACAGTTATCGTTTTACACCAAAAAGGTTATTTCCAAGCCTGGCAGAGGTTAAAACCACTGACCTTTAGTCCCAGCTTTAAGACCTAAATCCATTTGATAACCCAATTACACCAAGTGAAAAACACATTTCCTTTTGAAGTAAAATAAAAATAAAATAATCTGACAACTATCGAATTCCATACGAGCATTATTATGATTTTAATTAAATCGAGGAGTTTTGCAACTCACAGTTAATTCCTAAGCAAACTTAATCCTCACTCAGATAAATTTTCCCAAATTAATTACTCTACGTTCATTCGCCTCTTTTGCTAATGATTAAATTTGACTTAAAACAAACTTCTTTGTACTTACCCCCAGATGATCACACAAATATCACAAACATTGGTCTTTGTTTTCCTGCTATCAAACAGGAAAAAAAAATCTCCCTCTCTCGATCGATCGTTCGTCAGCAATTTGACCTGTATTCGACCTTAGTCCGATACCGTTTAAAAGTCGACAGCTTCTATCTCCTTTAGCCGCCTGACATCTAGAAAAGCAGTAGATCATTTTTCACCACTCATTTTCGTCTTAAACTTCGTGGCCGATTCTAATTACGTTACAAGCAAATGCAATTCACTTGTCTAATACCTCAAACCCTTTTAAACCTCCTCATCGTGTTCACAAAACTTAAATGAAAACAAGCACGGTTAAGTGATCAATAAAATCCAATTTACCAGCTATTTATTTCAACAATTGTTTCAAGTTAAAACAAGATGGCATCGTGCAGCAAATGTTTGTTTTTACGACTATGTCCTTCGCTGCAAAGTTGAGACGCGAAACAGGAAGGGGTTATCTTGGCCCTTCACACTAGATTCAATCATAAATCGCGTCGTGTTAGCCTAATACAGGATAAGAAGTTTTCTAGCACTAAGTAAAAACATCGGCTCATGTACCTTAACATCATTGATCCAGCAATGTTCTTCCCACCCGCCCTAATGCGAACAGCACGGGCCATTTACGTTGGTGTGTATGCGTTGAAGATAAAGACACAGGGCTTTGCTAAGTCCAACACACAACGACTCAGGTCAGAGGGCTCGCTGCGCATTCTGTTTATGAAACAACTAGAGATGTTGTCGAGTGTGCCTCTGTTCAGTTTGGACTCTGTCCAATAAACTAGGAAGGGAAAAAAAAGGGTAAGAAGAGACAGCCCGTTTGGTGCGTGTAAACAGCTGTGATCGACTCCCCTCGGGGAAATGGAGGCGGAGGAATTCCTTCATCTAAGGGTCAAATGGGAGAGAAGAGGAGAGGAAAGGAGAGGAGGAACAACAAAATGTAAAATATTTCTAATTACTCTCTTTCGTGTGTAGCAATAAAAGCTGAGGAATGGCGCTCGGCTCGTCAACAAATTTTCAGACATCGCAGGTGACAGATTTAACGGCACCTCGAGTATCGTGCAAATGTTCTGGTATTAACTAAAACACTTATCCACAAACCACCTGCAGGATTTATGCCACACGCTTATTATTATTTGACTTTTTGAAAAATCTTCTTTTACGCCGGTTTAAGATCAAGTCGAAAAACACGTTACAGTAGAGTTTCGTTTATCTGACCGCGCATTTGTCTGTGTGTTAATTTGACAAACGTATGAGCATTGTAAAGTTTATAATAATACTTGTAACTGTAAATTCATTTTTTCAGTTCATTTTCCTGTAGTTTGACGTTTAATAGGCTTTTTCTTAACACCTCCCTATTATCCGACGTTCTGGCGGCCCGTTTATGTCGGATAAGCGCGACTCTACTGTATTCAATTAACGGCGGGAAAAGCGTGACTGAAAAATAAACTTTGCTATAGTTCACGCTCAATTTGCCGTTATTTCTGCAAATTGAGCGTTGTTCGCATCCGAATCAAGTACGCAAACATCAATGCGCGTTACTGTTCACGCGTCGATTTTCGAGCGTAGGCAAAAACTAGAATTTTTCCGTTTTGGCTTACCCTCGGCAAGATGAGTTTTTTTCGTATTTTCAAGCTTGAAAATACCAAACAAACAAACAAACAAACAAACATGGAGATTAATTTTCAATAGATCATGTCGATTTTTAAACCCATCGGCTATTTAAAAACGAACCCACGATCTATCATCAATCTACCTCGATGTTTTTGTTGGCGCTGTATTGCCCACGTTGCTGCACCCTGGTGCAGCAAGGTGAACATCTCACGCGCATGCATGCAATCGAAACTCCAAGCATCGCTCGTACGCATGTAAACATGTCATCAACTGGATCAGGGATCAGATTCACTAAACAATCATTCGCAAAAAATTCTAAAGCTTAGTTCACACCTTCAATTACGACGCAATTTTTCCACGCGGATATGAGTGTGTGGACTGCATATCCGCAAAAAGATGTGTTGGGGGTTCACACCTACATCCCACAATACCACAATCAAATATATGACATCATTACATGCTCTGTGATTGGCTGCGGAAAAATAGAAAATAATCCTATTCGAAAATCGCCAGCAAATCCGCATTTGTTAAGAAAGTGACGTCACGTGTGAATCCCTCTTAACAATGGGGTTCATTTGTGAACATTTTTTTTTTTTGGTGAATCCGGTCCTGGTTTTCTGCCATATGGTGACCCAACAATTCTATTTGTATTTAATAGCATTATTGGATATTCGGTTGGCCGTTCTGCTGAAGTACAAAGCAACTTTTCCGCCAAGCGATTTGTTGTCTGCGGAAAACTTGTGCTTCGTGAGATCAATAACGAGCAGTAAATTTACTTATGGCACGCCATAAACGAGACAATTTTCCAGAGATGTAACTCAAGTTGGGTTTGCAGCAGTATAGTCTACTTGTCAATAATCGCGTTCACATTCACAAACTCGCCCCTTGGCTACAGAAACTTGCGCAGTTCAGATCAGGCGGAAATAATTGAAAAATTCATTCATGCAATCAGAAACTTCCAAGTCAACTCCTAAAGATCAACAACAAACAGGAGAAATTTTTTAAACGCACTCAAGTGCATTTTGAAAACAGGACAAAGTCGATTTTTACTTTTCTGTTTGTTTGGTTTCCAAATTTGAGTGCAGACCCATCAACTAACCCCTTTCTCAAACGGTCTTTCGATTCGATCAATAATTCAACGGCCCTGCCACTCACACCAGTTCATATCAATACAGGAAGATGAAATAAAACTGCAAATTCAAATAGCTCTCTTGTGCATTAGCACAAAAGCCAACTGTAAACAAATGTTCCATTTTGTAAAAATAAATGTTTTAAACAAACTCAATCTTTTCAAGCTTGGTAGCAACAACCTCGGGCAAAGGCCATCCATCGAGGAAAGAAGAAAAGAAGACCCCGTCCTTCTTATCAGAGACAGTCAATGCTGCTGTTTATGTTCATCCATCTGTAGCACTATGATAAGAGCAAACGGCGTCGAGCACCGTCTAGTAAAGGAAACAGGATTAAAAAAAATAAAAAAAAAATAAAAAAAAAAAAAAAAGCGCAAAAATTTATGTTTGTTAGTTTTTTTTTTTTTTTTAGACACTTTTTGATGCACATCCTGTGATTAATTCTTGAAATTCCAACGTTATACGAAGAGAATAGGAGAGATGAGTGTTAGTGATTTGTGGTGAGAATGAAAACAACTTCTTGCGCATTCCCCACTTCTACGGAATTTGATGCCAACAAATTTTTCAAAAAAAGAAAAAAAAAAAAAAAAAGAAAAAAAAAAAAAAAATGGGCGGAGTTTACAGTTTACCTATGTCAACACCACTAATCTCGTGCTTGAAGCAATTTTTTGTGGCGGACGAAGACGAATGAGGGCCATTGCACGTTTTCAACTATTCAATGAAAAATTCCCTCGGGAGGGAGAAAATAGAGAATGGATAGAAAGAGAGAGAACGACGTCGTTTTCTTCGAGTCTTTGGCCAATATCTCAGCCGCATCGGAAAAATCAATAAAAGAGTTGCTGGCGATCAGCACACTATCAACTTGGTCATCTGGAAAACCTGCAAGCTCACGGCCTAATTAATTAATCAACCCGCCTCCCACTTGACCACAACTACACCACTATTCCTATTCTCAAATGAAGTTCATCAAATTGGTCATCCCATTTTATCGTCCTTTCTTCACCCACTAACAATCGTCAACTTTATCGCCACGAAATTAATCGCTTTTGCCATTTTTATCACATCAACTGAAAAAAATATTTTTTTTTAATCGCTTGTTTTCGTTTAAAAAAAAATAAAATTCCTTAATTATTATCAACTAATGACAACGGACAATGGAAATGTATGATTCATCTAATCTGATGTAATGACAAATGAAAATTCGCTATCAAAATGATTGAAGTATGAAGCATCGTGTAGCAGACGAAGTCATCCATGGCTCTTGAGCGTGGTAGTGCAGTCGCACTGGGATCTTACGCGCCAATCATAATCGCGCATTGAATTTGATAGAAATTAACATCTGATTACTCACCACCTTCCTAGTTCTGAAAAGCCGTGCAGACATCTTTTTCCTAGCGACGGTCTGTCCGGACGAAATGGTATTTCAATATCACCATTCGGAGTATCCATGTGCACTATCTCGGCCATGTTTACAATGTAGTGTGAAGGCAAAACACGAAAATGGCCCACTTATAGTTTTCACAACATCCGCTAGGACTACCCTCGTCCAATCAGCTCTCTTTCAGCGTCCAATGAGAATGCGCAAAAGCAAAACAAGTTCCGAATCTTGCGCCGTCATTCCGCACCAAGGCCACAACGCAGCAAAGGCTGTGAGATGACGTCATCAAACCATCTCGTTGCAAAACAAATTGCAACATGGAAGAACACGGTTGCGCCGATTGTCCGTGCATATTGAAGCGTAAAAGAGTTATTTACCGGCAAATCCAATGGCAGTCGTTATAAATATTTAAAAACCAATCATGGTAGAGCCGATATTTGACTACCAATTCAGATTGATCCTTATCGGAGACAGCACGGTTGGAAAAAGCTCTCTTCTTAAGGCATTCACTGATGGAAAATTTGCTGAGATATCTGATCCGACCGTTGGAGTGGACTTTTTCGCACGATTGGTACAAATTGATGATGGAAAAAGAGTCAAATTGCAACTCTGGGATACCGCTGGCCAAGAGCGATTCAGGTGCGTTATCACCACCCTCAAAAATTCGTATTTAATCTGTAAATAAATAAAAATGAGATAATTTATCTTTGATACAATATTGACGAGGTAAAACCGCAATTGATTCTCATAAGAAAACCCCCAAAAAAAAAACAAAAAAAAAAAAAAAAGTTAAATTTATTTATTTTTCTTTTTAATTATCATTTTCAGATCAATAACAAGATCATATTACCGCAACTCGGTGGGGGCAATGCTCGTTTACGATATCACAAATAGATCGAGTTTTGAACACATGCCGGAATGGTTGTACGAAGCCAAACGACACATAGAACCACACAAAGCAGTCTTTCAATTGGTGGGATGTAAAAGCGACATGGATTCAGCCCGGCAGGTAGCCGAGGAAGAGGCACAGCAGCTAGCAGATTTCTATAATATCAGTTTCATGGAGACGTCTGCTAAAACGGGAGTGAATGTTGAAGATGTTTTCACTCAGATTGCTCAAACGATTTATCGTAGAATTCAGATCGGCGAGTTGCGTGTGGAGGACGGATGGGAAGGAATTAAGAACGGGTTCGCAAGACCTCGAGAAAATCTGCATCTTCTGGAAGCGGAACCCCAGAAAAGTACTTGTTGTTGATCAGGAAAACAGTGGTTGCGTTCAAACTAAACAAGTTTTTTCGAAAAATCTTAATTTTATTTTTTTTTTCATTTTTTTAAAAAAATTTTCTGATTAAAAATCAAAAAAATCAAAAAGTTGAGCATTTTCGAAAAATCCTGTCAAGTTTGGACGACAATAACGCCAATACTTAGTAGTCAAATTAAACACTGGATATAATTACGATTTTAGTTGTTGTTTTTGTATATAATTTTTTTATTGTGCAAAGTAATTTTTGATTTTTAAGAGTTTTATTTTTGTTATATACTGTTTAATTCCTATCGATAATCTGAAATTGATTAGTAATATTAAAGACTAGTGAACGAAAATGGAGTACAAGTAGGGATTTACAATATTGTTATGGAAAACGGTATAATTGTGTGTTTAGAAATTTATTTATTTTTCAATGTACTACCCGTGGTAGCTTGTATTATAATTCTTTTCTTGCTTAATGCTTTCGAAGCCTAAAAAAATGTGTCAAAATTGCAACATTCTATTTAGCATAAACATTTCTGCTTTTTTGTTTCGGTTTAAATTAGTTAATTATTTGTCAGAGAAACTACACAGATGCTTTTATTAAGTTTACGACAGAATTAAATCCAATTGCAATTGCTGTTCTGTGCGTTTATGTTAATGAAAAGTTATTGGATAAGCTCCAAGTTGGTCTATTCTGTGATTGCAGTACAATCTTTTGGATAAGTACTCAGTTATACGAGAACCTCAGGTGTCTAACATGTAGCATTTGAATTCATCTCTATCGCATTTTTGCTCCGATGATTTAAGTTATTAACATTTGAGATGCCGTAGTAAATTTCATGCGAATCTTGGAAGTTTTGCTTAAATGTAAAATAAAATTACAGCGGTTTAATGTTGTGTGGAAATTTTTCTTTAAGCTTGGTAAATTCCATGTAAAAGAAAAACATTTGATGTCTGAACATTTGTTGTATGTTTTACAGAATTTTAAATAAATGAATTTTTTGGCATTGTATGCGTAATTGGTGGCGGGATTTAAGACAACAAACCGAGCAAATCAAAATTGTCAAGAAATGATCGGATCTTTCCAATTATTTTAACGTGAACATATCACACAAGAAACAACATTTAAAAATATACTTACTTTCTTTCATGACAATCCTCACTTTTATCACAAAATAGAAAAATAGAGGGATGGGTAAACGTGAATTTTCAAAATGACGCTATAATAAACTGAAAACCCGGATGTACGCAGAGACGCCTATGATCAGCGGACACACCTATGATGTGTGGAGACACGATGCGAACAATCTTTTTTCGCAAATGGTCCATAAAACTTTTATAAATGTTCATCACAAATGAGAACTATCCTATTTATTTATAAATCATATGGCAAAAATAAATTTATATTAATTCAATAAATGTCTGGTTTGTTGTAGCAACGCTGTTGCTATGGCAACTCAACTTAGGAATGCTGTGAGCAGAAAATGGAAAACGTGCATTTAGCTCCATCAGATGATGATGACATTTATACAGGATATGGAGACTATCATCCTGCCTTGGACACACAGGTTTGCTTCAGCTTAGCGTTTTCTTAGTACAGTTTAACCATTTATACTTACTTAGGATCTCGAAAAAGATGAAGGTTTTTTGCAGGCCCTTAAAACAAGTTACAGCAAACGACCACCGGTAAATAGAAACTAAAACAAAACAAAACATAACATTTCTGTTAATAACAAATCTCTTGTAGCTCACTGGAAGAGTTAATCCACCCGGCACAGCATCTGCTCGTTTTGCCACAGCGTCTGGGGTACAAAATAATCGTTTAGAATTATGATACACACATATGATAATGGTGAAATTATAATTTTAGCTTCGTGCAGCCACCGGGATACGAGGAGCCACCAGTTTGAGAACATCCCACGGAGCGATGCAAGAAGGAGGTGCTCGGCCTATGACAGCGGTTCGTGGCGTCGGATATTCATCCCATGGCAACCGGGCTGTTTTTGATCCACTTAATCAAACTGCAAGAAGATCTGCATCTATATTAGAGAAGAATATAGAAGATACGTAAGTTGCTACTTGAAAATTACACAATCAACTTTACTAATTTTTTTTTTAAATCAGTGTTGAGGAGAAAATCAAACAAATCGAACGAAAAGTTAACGATTTGGTCGAAGCCAGTTGTATGGCCACAAGTGGAGGGGACATGAAATTGGTTAGTCAAGTAATCTGGAGAAGTGAAACATTATTAATTCAATTGAAATAATTTTTATTTACAGGCGTTGGAGAAAGCGAAGGAAGCGGCTCAAAAGGAGCGATTACTGGTCCGGCAAAAGGAACAGGCTTCCATGAGCGATCAACACAATTTAGATTTAACTTTTACAGTATAAAAAGAAAAAATATTGCAATTAATTTGAATTTAATTTTATTAAACTTCAAATTTTTTTTTTTTAGGTATTGTTTAATTTGGCTAATCAGTATGCTGCTAATGACATGCATACTGAAGCACTCAACACTTACCAAGTGATTGTGAAAAATCGCTTATTTCAAAATGCGGGACGACTCAAAGTTAATATGGGCAACATTTATTTCCAACAAGGAAATTATCCAAAAGCAATAAAATTTTACAGAATGGCTTTGGATCAAGTCCCTAATATTCAACGAGAAATGAGGTAAACCAGTCAATTGTTATTGACAAGATTTGTAATTATTTTTCAATTTGCAGGTTACGAATAATGCACAACATTGGGTCCCTTTTCGTCCGAATGGCCCAATATACGGATGCAGTGACCAGTTTTGAATACATAATGAACGAGCTAGCAGATTTTAAAACTGCTTTGAATTTGATTTTGTGCTACTACGCGCTCGGCGATCGAGAAAAAATGAAGAAAGGTTTCATGAAAATGCTGAATATAGCATTAGATGTGGACGAAGATGATCAATACGCGACCAACTCTGACGACCCTCATTTTAACTTAATTGTTGAAGCTATTAAGAATGATCCACTTACTACCATTGAGAGGGTCAAGTAAATTAATTAACACACACGATGCATAATTGGTTAAGCGCCATCTAATTAAATTAAATTTTCAGAAAAGATGAAGCAAGTCATGCAATATTAACAGCGGCAAAGTTAATTTCACCTGTAATAGACAACTCGTTTAGTGCTGGCTACAATTGGTATGTAATAAAGCGAAATTATTATTAATTTGCAAAAATTAAAATTATTTTTTACCTTCTCAGGTGTGTGGATGCTATTCAGGGGTCTGCATATGCAGATTTAGCATACGATTTGGAAATTAACAAAGCCGTCACGTATTTAAAGCAGAGGGAATTTGCCCAAGCTATTGAAACACTTAAAGCTATTGAAAAGAAAGAAACCAAAGTTGCTAGTGTGGCAGCAACTAATTTGAGTTTTTTGTATTTCTGGGTGAGTACTAGTAAATAAATCCAGGTTAATTCTTTTCAACATTTTTTGGTTAATTCAGCAAAATGATATACCATCAGCTGATAAATATGCGGATGTTGCTATAAGTGCGGATCGGTATAATCCCGATGCATGGGTGAACAAGGGCAGTTGTATTTTCGCACTCGGGGAATTTGACAAAGCAGGGGAATATTTTAGAGAAGCTCTTAATAATGAAGCAACTTGTGTTGAAGCTATATACAATTTAGGTAGCTACTCAACTCCCAAGTTATTCATTGAATACAAAAATTACTAACATCAACTTTTTCAGGTTTAACTTGTAAAAAAATGAGCAATTTTGAGGACGCGCAAGAGTATTTTTTAAAATTGCATAATATTTTGCGCAGTGACCCCGAGGTTGTGTACCAAATTGCAAACATCTACGAATTGCTCGAAGATTATGATCAGGCCAATGAATGGTTTTTGACTTGAATGCAGTCGCTTAGGCAAGGTTATATACACATGTTCGTTTTCTAGGTATCAACAATTAATTGGTTTGGTTCCAAATGATCCGAAGGCTTTGCAAAAAATTGGTGAATTGGCTGAAAGCGAAGGTGATAAGCAGTTGGCTTACCAATATCACTTAGATGTATGATATACATTGTAGTAGTTGCTTTTTTTCACCATTTAGAATGTTATGTTTCAATTCCTGCTTAGTCTTACCGTAATTTCCCGTCATCCGTTGAAGTCATCGAATGGCTGGGTGCTTATTTTATCGACTCTCAACTGGCAGAAAAAGCGATTGATTATTTTGAAAGGGCTGCCATAATGCAGTTAGTTATACAAAATAGCATAAAATGATCTTTATACCACTTTACCCTCACACGTTTCACAGGCCTAACGAAGTGAAATGGAAATTAATGATAGCCAGTTGCCATCGCCGTAGTGGCAATTACCAAGTAGCTCTGCAGACGTATAAAGCCATTCATAGGAAATTTCCTGAAAACATTGAATGTAATTTTTCATACGACTAAAAAACACCTTTTTTTGTGTATACTAAATTTTATCATGATTAATCCAGGTCTAAAATTCTTGGTTCGATTGTGCTCGGATTTGGGTTTGAAAGAAGCGCAAGATTATGCAATTGAACTTAAAAAAGCAGAAAAAGCAAAGGAAGTTAAAGATGTAATTATTACATATATTTTTTTGGGGGGAATTTAAATTATGGCTAATATTTATCTTGTTTTCAGAGGGTGGCAAGCAGTCGACCTGCTAGTCGCCATAGTAGTAGTCGCTTTCCACGTGGAAGTTCTGCTAGCAGTGGTAAAAAATAAAAATTAATTGGTACAATTTTACTGGATATTTTTAGTTTTTTATTTATTTTTTCAGAATACTTGGGTAGTCCAAGTAAAATAAGAGGTGGAATTAAATCGGTGCCTGGAAGTGCTACTAATTTCAGCGGTGCCAGTAGAGCGTCCATCTCATTTGGAAAAGAGGATGACATTTACGAAGTTCCCAAAAAAGACGTTGGTTAGTTGAATAATATCTTCATTGTTTTTCTCCTGAACACTGTTGAAAATCTTATTTCTGATACTTGTTTATTTAATAAAATGACACTGACCATTGTCTTCTAGATGTTTCTTATTCCGATCCGCTTGGTCCACAAGCCGAACGACCTAAAACATCAGTGAAGAAACGTGACATGCAAGACGACGAGTTTGAAAATGAAGAGTTGGGTGATGATATGTTGCCTGAATGAAACAATACCTGCACAAGATATACAAATAAATTTGCAAGTGCCTAAAATATAAATAATTTACCAGATATTATATTTTATTTATTTATTTATTTACCTTAATTTATTAATTAGTAAATGTATCTGAAATAAACATGAAAACAAATGATCAATTAACCAAATTTTAATCGCAAAAAATCCCTAAGACTTGTATTTTTATAGATTCTGTACATAACACATTACATCGTATAAAAACAAATGTACAAATAGGAAAGGTGTGTCATTTTTACCTCACTGAATCAAGCAATTTGCGCTCAAAAATTATGAACAATTGGACGTGGTGCACCGGGTACAGTTTGCGTTAAATGTGCACTTTCTACGAACGGTCCATTGATGCTTCTTAAAGAGTGATGGGCCGGTCTTTGTTGGAGAACAAATCCGTGAGTACGACCCATTGCACCATCGAATTCGTCAGGTCTTAAGGGTTGGGGTCGTCTTTGGCGGCCTTCAAGAAACCGGTTCTCGTCTTCGAACTCGAAAGACGGTCTGTGGCGAGTGACAGCAACTGGACGTGGCGGTTCTCTTTGAACGGACGCTAAAAAATCATCAATGACAGAACCGTCCGGTCTCGGTCTTGGACGACTGTGGTGCAGATTTGGGTTCGCAATGATTTCGTGGGTGGCACCAATCGGCCTCGAAAAGGCTGGAACTGCGACCTGAGTTGGCAAATCTTCAGTGTCGTGAGTAAATATTTCACTGGTTGGTCTTCTAGCTGGTTGTGGTTTTCTTGTTCTTACAGTAACAGGTGCTGGTTCGGTTTGGAAATTATCAAATACAACCGATGGTTGAGGTGGTCTTCGTTTGCTGCTCGGTGTCGGCGATGCAATTCCGGTGTCGAATTCATTAAAAAACGAGCCGTGATGGGTTTGCGGCCTGCTCGTTTTCGGAAATTCGGTTTTCAAATGCACGACAGGGCGGCGATTGCTTTGCGGCCGTATGGGTTTAGGCTTAACAACAAAATATCAATGTCAACAAACACGATTTTTTTTAAAAAAATCGCTCTGACTTACCTGGAAATCATCGATTACTGAAGGTCTGTTCTGTGGTACTCGTCTAGCCGTGTTTACATCGTCTTCAAATTGATGTCTAGTGCTGTGCGGACTCTGCAATCCGATTGGGAATTGACTTTCCAAAGGATCGTGCTGGGGTCTCCGAGTTCTGGCGGGGGCAGAAGTAGGTCTGTTCGTCGGTCGATCTAAGAACTCTTCAAGTGTAGGCGTGCGTTGTGTGTGGGGCCTTAATGGTCGTTGAGGCCTGGGTCGTGGAACTTGGAATGATGAATCGGCAACAGGTCTTGCCACCACCCTTCCTGAACCAGAGTGGTGCACCGGTGTCGACGACCTCGGGGGAGGTGCCGGGATGGGCTCCAGAAACAATTGGTCACTGGAAGGCTGTGGTGGTGGCCTTGCGTTCTGCCTGAAAGGAGCATCCGGTCTTCGTGGGCGATGACTTGCGCTTTGTTGAAGGCCTTGCAACAAAAACGCTTGATTCTCGTCTTCGAGGTTTTGTTCGATTTCGAAATCCTGTTGGAATTGTTGCACGGGTCTTTGCTGCTGCACCGGTCTCCTCCGGGGTTTGGTGGTGGGCGGACGGGTGGGTCTCGGTCTGGGTGTGGGTGCAGGAGCGGGCGTAGTCCGAGCAGTCGGACGACGGGTGTGCGGTCTGACGGTGGTAAACTCGTCGTAATCAATCTCGTCTTGGAAATCGTCCGGCCTACCACGTGCGGGTGGGGGCCCCTTCGGGATGTGCTCACCCTGAGCATCGAAACCAGTTTCGTTGGTTGCCGAGTAGTCGACAACTCGGATTTGACCATCGGCATCTCGGAAACCGTATTTGCCTTGAACCGTGCCGTCTGGTTGCCTCGTCTCTATGCGAAACGACCCATCGCCACCTTCGTATCCAAATCTGTACGATCCGTCTTCTAATATCTCATTTATTTGTCGGAGGATTGGTACCGGTGTCACCGGAGTAGATGATCGAGATGATGGAGTGGAGAAGCGTTCTTCGTCGCGTCCACCTCTTTGTGCAGTTGCAATTGCAATAACACTTGCCAAAAGGCAAATGGCAACCTGAAATCAGGACCAGCAATTTAAATATCTGTTAGATTTTTCAAGAATGCAACAATTTTTTATTGCGGTTTGATACGATAAAATGACTAGACTAAAAATGGAATGTGAAGTAAAACTAAATGAGTTCAATGGCTCATATGAATGGCCGAGTCAAGGCTTGTCCCCGATTGAAGGTTAAGTTAAATAAACTTGTATCATTTTGTTGAATCTTAGATGATTTTCATTACTTCTGCTGGCTCGGGCTTCTACTGAATGTCTCATTAGCTCTTTAACCTGTTGGCCTGTTTACAACTTGGCCTTGTTGATTGGGGAGCAATGAACACGTGTTACCCACTCCCAGTTTTCTTTTTATTGCACACTTTCTTCGGAAATTTGATCGAGGAAATTTATTACTAGGAAATGGTTGATCAATTATAAATTTCAATAATAATAAAAAATAATGTAATAAAAAAAAAAGAAGCAAGTTTCAGATTGTATTTGCTCCTTTCACTTCCTATTGCTAACCCACTTTTCAGGTCCATATTTTTCCTCAATTTTTTTTCTTCTCTAATTGCAGTGCTCACATTACATTTCACATGTTACGGGGGAAGTGAACGCCAATTAATTGAACTTTAAAACATATAACCTACTAAACCTTTAAAATTTTCAAAACTTTTGAAAATCATCGGATTTTACCGTTTCAACTGGGGTTTGACCGATACCAATATCGATATCGGCCATCGACCAGTATTACATCGCCTTGTGCGTATACAATAAAAAAAATTACTTCTCTAACTACTTATAGATAACAAAACCTTCATTTCTCAGTTATTCCTATGCTACTCGAGTAATTCGAGGGGGATACGAATAACTGAATCTTTCTTGCTTAGATATTAATGTCGTTAATTAATTATAATGGAATAATAAAAAAACGGAAAAAAATTCATCTTATAAATATCGATATCCGTCAAACCAAACTTTTTACCCGCGGCGTGTATTCGAGGCCAGCAATTAAACCGAATTTTGTTAAAGCTCGCCATATGAACCACACAGACCTCGCATATGTTACAACAAAACAAGTGAATCATAATATAAATATATATTAGGTCCTACACAAAAATAACACCGAATATATTCTTAATTATCAGTCATTGTATTATGTCAATTTTCATATAAAAGTTTTTACAATAAAATACATTGTAAAAACTTTTACAAAAAAAAATTTGGCATATTAAATGCTGCGAAGATTAATCAGTAAATCAAACAGTAAAATACAAAACCAATTTAAAGTTTACTTTTCATTTTTAGTTTGTAAATTTTCTTAAAAAACATGGTATATAAAACTTAAGATTTAAAAAAAAAAATCACTATTATTATCATTATTATCATTATTATTAATAAATGTCTCATTTTGTTATTAGAGAATAGAGATCTTACCTTAGCCCACATCCTTGGTCCAAATTTTTCTGTTGGTTGCCGCCTAGTTTTGCTTTATATACCTGACCAGAGAAATCTCCCTCTGGCCATGTAACCTACATTTGATGCCCCTCCTGGAAACCTTTTTTTATTCTCCAGCTTCCATTATCACTGCACAGAAGAAAATGTTACACGTGTCCTAAAAGGAAAAATATATAGATTTTTGAGGAAAAAAAACTAATTTATGAAAATATTTTAAAATGAATTTAGAATTGGCTTTTAAAGTGGATAATTTAATTTCCAACTTACGGTCACTTTAAAAAAAAGAAGTTATTTCCTCTTTCATTTGTCTCAATACTTTCCCTGACCTTATTCGGAGTTGGTCAGTGTCATTAACCTGGCACAAGTCATGACACCAAATTGAATTTCGGTTATTTGAATTTATCAATAGCAATTTAACTACTCAAATTTAGTTAGATTGCGGTGTTCACAACCATCAATTGCACTATACAAAGTCGACACGTTGTAATTTAAAACAATTTCAGAGCATGGAGGGAAGGAGAAAAATAGATAAAACATTTTCGCGAAGATTTTTCTATTGTGCCGTACTGATAACTACTTCCTTTATCCTTTACCGTTAACGGAATGTTTTTTATTTTTATTGTTTGTCTCTCTTAAAGGCAATCCAGTCATTTAAATGTCATGGTATTAATAGACTCAAATATTGATGTTTCATAATGAGTTGCTCTTGAACCTTTTATCATTTAAATTCATCACAACCTGTTAAATATTTATCAGTAATTGCAGTAACTTTATCCTTTGATACGCAGTTCTTTAACACAATTTAAAGTGGTTGGTCCATGCTTTACTTTTTATTCAAGCGCTATTTAAAAAAAGATAAGAAAGAAATAATCACACGTGTTTTTCAAATGTTAACACTCGCTGCATTAACTTAATCATACCTTTTATTATTATATTTCCTTCTTGCGAATTGCAATCTGTTGCCATAATCATTGAAATTCAGCTTTAGGTCCTGTAAAACAAGTTTTTTTTGTGGTTGTGTTTGACAATTAGGTGCATTCATTCTTGAACGCAAAAGTCGACTTTCATGGCTTTTGTGATGCGTTTGCGTCATTATTGTAATTAGTCGCCATTAATTAATCATTAATCATGACGTAGAAATTTTAAATAATTCGTAATACCATCTGTTCTTAGCGCAATAAGGAAACGAGTTAGTGACGGTTTCTTAATGCATTTTTTTCCCTTGAATTTGTTTTTTCTTCTTATAGCAATAAATTACGCTATTTTCGTAACAAACAGCAAATGCTGTAACTGAGCACGTAACTAATTACGAATATCGCTTGATTTATTGCCATATAAACAAAAAGTAAATAAAAATAATAAAAAACAAAACTTCACTTGCTTAGACAGTCCATATTTTGGATCAATTTTTTTAATCAATTTAAAACTAATTCCCAATACAACAAATAACAATCTGTAATGTAAATTGTACAGTTCTTAAGTTGAACCTTTTTTCTCTTTTATAAACCTGGGAAAATACAACCAAAAAAAATGTAAAAAATTAAAAAAAAAGAAAACAAAAAAAAAACTCCTTGAACAAGAAATACAAAATTGTTAATATTACATTTAAAAAAATTGTTTCATTATATTTTTATGTATTTTCGTGGCAAAAATTTAAAATAAACACATAATTGGACTAGTTGAGTATAAGATAGTAATTAATTACTCAATTTTACAAATCATACTGCATTTACAATGAGGTATAAAATCTCCATGAGCAATTAATTGTAGATTAGTTTTAACTTGTTAGTTAATCGTACCATTAATGATCTTTATTTTTATACGTATGAACCATTAAAAGTCTTTTTTTTTTTTAAAATGTTATTTGAAAAACATGATTTACTACAATTGAGGTAGTGCTTTTAGTTAACCTCTGTTTTTGGCTATTATTAATAATAAGTTAAATCACTTTGTTCTTCGCTCATTTTGAGATTTCATTTACATTTCTTCTGTATTAATGTAGCAGCTCATAATTAGCTCAATAAAACTACCGTAAATTCTGTAATTAGGCCTGTAATTAGCTGACCAGGCTGATATTAAAAGCAGACGTTTATTTGCATGACAGTTGTTTCAAAAATTACCCAAGGAATGAAGAAACTAATTAGAGAATTTACGAGGTATGAAAATTGAATTGATTGCAGTTACACACAAATTCATACAAATTTGAATTCAAAAAATGGAATAAAAATGGGAAAAGGCACTGATAAATCAAATAACCTCAATCGAAAACAACAGCCAAAAAAGTTGATTTACTAAACATGTCAGTTATTGGTTATTATACAGTACTTGAATTTGCCAGTTTGCGTGAATAAAATTAAATTTTTCTTCCATTCAATCTTGTGGCACGTGGTAATTTAGCTTGTGACGATTCCGTAGCTCTCATAAAGCCAAAACCAGGCAATTTTGTGCCCGACGTGCCTAAATGATTGCTGTTTTTACGCTGAACACTATTCGACGCTTGCAAGAATTTGCTTCTTTGTGGACTCGGTGTTTGAGCCATTGTTGACACCACAAGCGGATTGATCGGTTTTGTTCTTAAACTCTGAGTTCCAAACTCTTGTCTTCGAAAGCCGTTGGATTTATTATTTAATGTCCCATTGACATGTTTTCGGTTATTGACCTCATTCGTCCCTTGAACATTAATTTTCGGCGTTGCTGGTATCTTCGCATCTCCATTTCGTTCCGGTTTGGTTTTTCGTAAATTTTTTGTTAGCTCTTTAATAGCATGAGTATAACCACTAATTTTGTTTTTTACAGGGGCTGCTGCTCCTCCATTCACTAACGATACGGTGGACGGTGACCTCTGCCCCCTGGCGGTGGCCACAGTCGTCACGCTGCTCGCCAAACTCGATCTAGAACTTGAGCGAGAACTCGGTGCTGTTTGTTTCCTGAAACCGATTAAATCCTTTGTGCTTCCGTTAACGAGCGATGGCCGACTCCACACCGGCCCTCCATTTCGTACTCTAGTACTCGCAGGCGTCGACAGATGTCTAGTCAAACCGGATGTTGGTTGCGTGAGACGTGACGAATTATTGACAACAGTTCTCGTGGGCAATTTCGATGAGGATAAACGTCTGGAAGACGGAACAGAAGTGGAAGGTACACTCGAAAAGCCCTTTTTGGGTCCTTCGCCCGCATTCGACGTCGACACGGATGTCGAGGCGACTTTCTGCGGACTTTTCGTGGGTTCCGCGTCGCACATTTGCGTCGACGATGCACTGACTAGAGATTGAGTCTCTTCAAAACCCTCATCCTTTTCGGGTTCGGTGTCGGTCTGTTCCGGAGATCGATGCAACCCTTTTCGTATTCGGTTAGGCGAAGGAGCAGAATTGTTCGAACTTGTTGCAGAAATGTGTTTGTTTTGTTTTTGAGCATCATTGTCCCCTGAGTTTGTGCTGGCAGCGCCATTTTGCTGACCCGCCGCGTCTTCGGTTGTGCTAGAACATCGAATAAGTCGTTTCGTCTGCGATGTTTCATTGGTCGGAGACACCGGCGATGTGGGTGTGAGAGTATAAGTCGAGCGAAACGTCTTTTCACTCGAATCGGTTTTCTGTTTGTTTTTATTCAGTATCAACGACGAAGGTCTTTTTGATGAATTTTCACTCATATCTTTCAACTCCTTGCCCGTCTTTTCGATGATTTTCACCGATTTATCGATATCGTTCGATTTGTTAACCGTATCGTTATCGGAATGCATCTCCTTCAACTTGCTCCTCCAACTTACATCTCGGTCCTTTTTCTCGTCCAAAGCGAATTCCGACGATTTGCACCCGGCGACGTTCGTGCAACTCTCTTCCGGCGGTCGGCGGAACCTCCTGGTCCGCCTCATCGATGCAAATCGATCAAACTGTCCATCGCCCATTTCATCCTCCTCGTTTTTGTCGTTCAGGGGTTTAGTTGCCGAGTGCAGCGGTTCGGTTTTCATCACCTCGGTCGGAGTTGATGGTGCGGACGGGTCGGACGTGTCGAAGCTAGACTGCAACTTCCGCATACGATGCGGTGTCGGAGGCGTTTGTATATTCTCACTGTCAATATCGCCATCTTGGGTTTCATTCGACGCTGTCTTTTTCAGAGCCAATTTGTTCAGCGTTTGTTGGACGCCAGGCGTCGGCGAAGTCGTGATAATCGACGACTCGTTTCCAATACGGACAATCGATTTTTGCGGAACCGCATTTCCGGTCTTCGAGCCTCCATTTTCGACCTCATTTTTCGACGCGTACATGTGCAGCGGATGAAGGGTCTTCAAGCCTGGCGTCTGTGGCGACTCTGGTGTTTTTCCTCTCTTCACCCGCATCTCCATTACTTCGTTGCTGTTCAACCCGCTCTTCCTCCATTTACTCTTGTCCTGCGTGGCGTCTTCCAAAACCTCCAGTACTTTCCCCACGTCGTTACTATCCAGAGTACTCTTCATTCGATTGTCATAAACCGGCTTGTACGCTGGGATATCAATTTTATCTTCGTGCAGCGTCCCCAGAGTGCAGCCGTTCACCTTTACCTCCACTTCATTAGCGTCGGTTTCGTTTTTCCTCAGCCAATCTCTGGGTCTCCTCTCTTTCGCTGCTGTTTTCGGCGTTTCGTCTTCTTTTTCATTCTCCTGCAACCACGCCTCGATCTTTTGCCTCCACTGTTTGGGTTTTACTTCCTCTTCCGTTGCCATTTCTGTCGACGGAGCTGGCGAGGCCGGTCTCTCCCTATCAAATTCCCCGCTCAACAAGTCGTTTCTTTTGCGCCTACCGGAGCGTCGGACGGCAGTTCGCTCCAACGATCCGCAGCCGTCGTTACTGCCCCAGGATCTTCGATCCCGAGCTTCGTTATCGTTGGAACTCGTTCTCAAGAAATCCATAAGATCGTCCTCGTCATCTCCCGATCGGTTTCTACTCCTCCGTCGTCTCACGGTACCGTTCGGAGTGATATCGGGGGAATTGTCGGCGTCGCCGCTCCAATTGGATCCGATCCTACGACGACCCACCATTGGGGAGTTGTTGATCGATCGTTCGTCTTCTGAGGTATTTGGGGCTTCGTATGATGGTCTTTTACCCAGACGCCACTTAAAACTTCCTGAATCTCTTCTTTGTGCGAACCCATTGCGAATGTCAGTCAGAAGGGAATCCATAACGTTCGTTTCACTTTCGCTTCCTGACATTGACGCAGGTCGGCCTTCTAAAAATTAAAAACAAACGTCAGAGTTGCTATTGTATTAAAACTATCATTGAAAATTCACCTCCGTTTGCTGACCGACGTCTTAAGATTATTTGTTCCTCCCTCTGACGTCTTCGAGCTTCAGCTTTCTGTTCCGCTTCGAGTCTTCTCTCGTTATCAGCTATTGCCAGTTTGAATTTAATGCAAAACCCGTGAAATGTCTTGAAACATTCTTCCAGTTTGAAATTCTTGACATCTTCGCAATAAAACTCAGCCAAACTGACACGGACAATGTCCAATTCCTGCACATCATCGTGAAGTACTTGTAATTGTTGTCGAGCAAACTGTAAAAAAAAAATCTTAATATTTTATAGCTTCTCCAGTTTTTGAACAAATATTTATTTTATATAAATGTGTAAATATTTGTTATCGCAGAATCTAGGCTAAGGGGGGGGTAGATGAACCCATCTTTTCCCCACAATTTCTGTGTTGTTCACCACTAGGAAAGTCTGCATTTGCTCCTGTATGTCCATTTCAGCTGAATTTACTTGCGTAGAAATCCTTTCCACACGCGCATCCAAAGCTGATATCTCGCTTTTCAACTGATCAATTGACGTTCTGCAATAAAATTTAACATGAGACTTAAAAAATATTATTTCTTCATGTTTTAAACACTATTTACTTGGATGCTTCTTCCAAATACTGCATTTTCTCTGTGAATTTGAGCAACGATTCGTCTTTCTGTTTGGCTTGCTGTAAAACAAAACATTAATTTATAGCGTTTTAGTTCGCAACCTAAAACAAATGGCTATGTAAAACACATACAAAATTGGAAAAAACTCACCTCAAGCACATTTAATGACAAAACTTGTAAGAAAAATTGCAGAAAGAAATATTATTAGATTATTGACAGGTTTAAATAAAATATATAAATAGAAATCAGTAGACAACAATAATCCTAATATTAAAAAAAAAAAATCTAGTCCAGTCGCCAATTAGCAACGCAAGCACGAGCAAAGTTGGTGACAGGTTTATTCACCTGTACTAAAGTCCCCAACCGTAAAAGGAAAAGCCACAAGTGACATTCATCAACAGACGTGACACTTGTGTATTTATCAAGAAGGTGGAGTCAATCAAATTGGCCTCTTCAACGTGTTTCATTACCACCCATTACATAAATTTAGCATCGTTAATCAACTTACCCTTGCCACGAAATGAATCAGATTCATTCCAGGTTTGTTTGCTCGGATGTCAGTCAATTTCTGCAGCGATGTCATTTTAAATCCCGCTGCATTACCAGCATAACCACCCTAAAAATACACTCGAACTTATTAACTCCCCTTTATTATAATAATAAAAAAAATATGGAGTACCGAATTGAGAAAATTCCCAGCTACTAGAACCATAAAAAGAACTTCTTGAAGAGCTTGGTTTTCCTTCAAGTCTAAAAAGCAACAAAAAAAATAAAAATAAAAGAAATAAATAAAAGAAGTGTTGAAAAAAAATTTAATGTTGGCGTTTAGTATTTTGTAGGGCAGTCACGAAGGCCGTAAACCGACAATGTGCAACATAACGACTTATGTTTAATTAACATACCGCAACTGAGAAAATTATTGAGGATGTTCACATACACGTATGTGGAGTTATATAAATGATGAAAAAAATTAAAGACATTTTGAGTCAGGATTAGAATTAGACATAGGGAAGACATCAAATGGACATTAAAATCTCTTGTCGTGCTATTTATTACAGGTGTATACTTTTATGAACGTTTTTGTTACCTTCAGCTGCTAATATCATAGCATTAATCGTTGGTTCTAAAAATGCCAATTGGGCAGTGAATTCTTCTTTAAGTAACATGCTTTCGATGCGTAATTTGTAATTAGAAGTCTGCAGTAGTTGTAATAGGAATTTTTCGGCATTCCCAAGTCGCTTGCGATCACCGTCAAATGATCGAATCATTTCAGCCTCATCAGCCTCGGGAAGAATTTTCATTAATCCTCGTAATTTTTCCGCCCCGATATCATCATGCGCGCTTTCTTTAATGAGATTGATGATGTCTCCATTCGAACTGAAATTGACCATTTTGATTTTAATTAAAAAATAAATACCACAGCGAGTATTCGTAGTCACAAACCTGCGAAATTGTTTGAGAAATATGTTGACATTTAAACTTCTTTTCCCATCAAGTAAAATAATCTGCAGTGAATAAAACAACAATTAAATTAATTTGTTTGTTATTATGAAAATAAGATGACAGTAACCTCAGTGTTTTCTCGTTTGCGGCCGTCGATCGAATCCCTGCCGACCCGTGGCGACGCATTTGTGTTCTGTTGATTATTTGGTAACTGTTGTTGACAAAACAAATTTTCCAACTCGGTGAAATTGACTCCTCCAGCATCGCCGTCGTAGTGATTCTGCGCAATCTGTGTCCAAATGTTAATTTTGCCCACAACCCTTTGACTCGGTAATTTCGTCCAATTTAAAGAGCGCATTTTAATTTTTGGTTTCGGTGTCATTTGCTGCGGCAAAGGTACTTCCGGTTCTGGAGACATAATCGTGGGAGATGGAATTGCTAGTACCGGCGCTTGTAAACGAAGACCCCTGCTTCCATTCGACGACGACGGCATTGGTGGAGGTGGGGGCGGCAAAGGCGGCGGTGGCGGTGCGGGGGGCAATGGGGGTGGTGGAGGAGTATTCAAAACGATCGGAGGCGGTGGTGGCGGTGCTGGTGCTGATGGGGATGGAGTGCCGTTCATAAACGGCGGAGTGACCGATGAGGACGGACTGAGAATGGTGGGTGTTTTAGATCCGTCCCATATCGATCGACGTCTCCCACTGCTACCTTCGTCCGAACGTCCACAAGAACATTGGCATTTGACAATATTTAAGGAATGATGCGAGGGAGAACGAAGTAATCGCTGAGAGTCGTTTTTATCCTCCAGGAGAGTTGCTCTGTGGACAAGTGTTTCGGCTGTGTCCCATATTAAGTCACTTATTGTTTCTTTTGGATCGACGCGTAACAAATGCTGAAGAATACTTAAAAATGGTATTTCTTGAGGAGTTTCTGCCACCTGTTTTGTAATCCAAAATTAAGCAAAATGCAATAATTGTTTTGCAATTAATTTTTACTTGTCTTAAAATGGCAAAAAAGACATCTTGAGGCGAGTTTAAATCAACTCCATTATTTAACTGAGATTCATCGGCATATCGTTGGTCATCAAACACATCCAACTGAACGGATAAATCTTCCATAACATCTGATTGACGTATCCTGTTAATCACTTCGAGAAGTTTCAAACCTGAAAGAAAAGAAAAAGAAAAGGAAAAAAGAAAAGAAATCAATTTTTAGAACTGGTTGCAAAACATAAAAAGGGAAATGTGAGTACAACATAATGTCCAATGACTCACAAACCAAAATATTTACATTTTTTTAAAATAGAAATCACCATTTTATGGAAATTACTCACCAATAAATTCGTTTCTTATCCGTACTCTATCTTTGACGGAAAGGGAATTGATGATAAGACAATTGATGAATCCCATAAGAGCGATCTTGTATTCTGAAGTTTGTGCATTTCGCAGTTCATCGACGACAATCTTCATCCGATATCGCTCACCTTTTATTTCCTGCCAAACAAATACCAACATTAATCAACTTTCATGTTGCAATACCTTGTTTTTATTATTTTTTTCAATTATTATTATTATTTTACTTTGTAATTCTCAAGCGCTTCGAGTGTCCTGCAGTATCCTTCAGCATTGTACATGCATAATGCCGACAATAATTCAAAAACTTGTTTCTTCACACTCACATTATTTGTATCTAATGCTTTTTAAAAAAATATTGAAAAAGAAAAAAGAAAAAAAAAAGAAAGAAATCAGTAAAAACATAAAGCATTTTTATTGCAACATAATGGTATATTAAAATCATTTATTTTGACACATTAAAAATGCATCAAAAGTGATGTCATTCGAGCTACTTTGTGCATTCAAGCAATGAATCACAAACTCAAATGGGTCAGAGAGAAAACAGGTAAGGTGGACTTTTTCCCCATATAAGGGAGTGGCTTTGTTGGGATGCACGAGGTGTAGTTTCTTACCCCGAGGTTACGAGGGCAACCCAAATATTGATCACGTTCCAATCCTTCGTAAACAGTACCTTCACTTCAAATTACAATCGAAAGAATTTTTTTTCTTCCTCTTGCACTTGTCAGCATACAATACAACACTATTTTATGTTTTTACAGTGGCCGTTAAAAGTGTTGTTATTAAACGTCAAGTCAGTGTGTCAGTGAGTCTATATATGGACAAAAATGTAATTTGCATTCCATACTCAACTCTGACATTGCGGTCACTCGTGTTGGGGGTCAGTAGAACAACTAAATGGAAGATTTTCTCACTTCTGACCACAATTCATATCAACACTTAGCCCTACTGTATGCTCAAGTGAAAGTTAGACAAAAAAAAATTGTTTTCAACTGCATACAAGTGAATTTTAATTTGTCACTTCTTTTCTCCGTTTTTTTTTTTTTTTTATTATCGTGGTCATTGCATTCTAAGAGTTTTAGACATTTCCTTCCGATAACTCTTTGCCATTAACGCGCATTTTCACTTAAGCTTGTTTATCTACAGTCACAACAAAAAAGACAAATTCCAAAGCCAACTAGTACCAATTAAAACAATCATTTAGTAATTGTAAATAAATACACTAGAAAACGGCTCGTTGAACTCGAAAAAATTCCTTCCTTTAATTACAAGCAATACCAATTTTTTTATTTTAACTTTTTAAAAAAATATATATATTATTCAATAAAATTAATCCTCTTATTACGTTGACAGTTTAATTTTTCTATGATCAAAAAAAGTTGCTTAAACCTAATTTATTATTGCACGTAATAGAGTTTCGTATCTAGTACTGATGATGAGTAAGCAGTGCTTATTACTTCAAATTAGGCCTAAACATCTACCACCACACATTCATCAAGTTCTAATTAAATTTTATATAATGCATGGCAATGTGTGGTTATAAATTTCCAATGCCTCAGTCGCTGCGAGTGATTTACATCCACGATTATATAATGCAGCAAATATTCGCAGTTTTTACATCCAGGTATCGCCGCAACATTTTAGTAATACAAATCTAAGTATTATGCATTTTTCCGGTTTTAACTTTGCACTTAAAAAAAGTTACAAAATTTTTAATAGCAATAAATTTTAATGCGCAAAACTGACCCCAATCTCTAATTAACATACCGTACTTTTTTCCCCTTACATTTTATACTACCACTTGTTTTTTTTTCGTCTGTGGATCTCAAATTGATGAAGCTGATAAGTTAGATAGGGTTAATATTTCAAACGACCTTCGTGAACAGGTATGTCGTGATTACGACGATAGTTTCTCTGCTCGTTTTTAATGAATAGGCGCCGCAAGGACGAAATAAATTTATTCTCATATGATATAAGAATATGCGAGAAAAAGTGAGAAATTATTACAAATTTTAAGCTCACGAAACACACTTCCTTATAAGCGTGCATGTGTAGGTCAGCGAACTTCCAATATATAACTTATCTAATTAGATTTTAAAAGAAAAAGTAAAAAAAAAAAATAAATTGAAATTTTTTAAATTCTAAAATTGTCACGTCAAAACTCACTTTAGATTATCTATCAACTAAAAATCGCAACTTCAATTCTCCAAATACCAAAATACCAATCATACCAATTTTTTTTCTTCTACCTGTGTAAAACACTCGTATTTTCCTTCACACGATGAAATGCTTAACGACACAATCCCTCTCTGACTAATCATCAATGCAGCAATGGACTGACTGTTACAAACCGGAAGTGACTGAACATCCATCATAATGAGAAAGATACAAACCGATAACACTGCTCAGATTGATTATAATATAATAAAAAAAAATATTTTAAAAAAATGTGCGATAAACCATGAATCACATAATAAATGTGATCATTTTTGTATTTCGTAGAAATCAAGGCCTGCATTCACTTTTAATAGGCCTATCTTTAAGGCGTGGGAAAAATGCCACCCTTGGAGCATGTGTGTGTATGTATAAAAGTGAGGTTGTAATGAGGATATATTGTGATAGCTCACGGACAGATGAGCAAAAACAGGTCATTTCTAGTCGTCAGCAGTTGAAAGTTCGGCGCCCCATTATTTTTGTAAATATTCTTACAGAGAAATTGGTCTGGGAATAAGCTTTCAATAAGGATATGGTTGGGGATACGGACAGGAGGAAATTGTATATGGTCGAGGAAACGAAATTAATTAAAGTGGAACGTGGATGGCACGAGCTAAGAGCCATTTCCTGCCTGTGATGTGAATAAAGCCTCAGGTAGAGATTAAAAAGGCAAAAATAAAACTCCAGATGAATAATTGAAACCACATACGCGCACACAATGCAATCAAGTTCAAATCAAAACATTGCAGAAATAAAAACGATCCAGTTATAAACAAGCTAAAAGCACAAACCTGTGGTGATGACTTCAACTAAACCCGACGAACAACACCATTTTTCTCCCCTTTCAAGACAGATGTGAAAAACTTATTTGCAACTTTTACAGTAGGAGTCAGACAGATTGATGGGCTGTCCGACTCCCTGGGATGAAGTGTATCGTAAAGCAAACAAGAAGCAGCTTCAGTCCGGTTCTTTTCACTAAAATTATTAACCACTAGTCAATTTGTTTTAATATTTATTAACCTGTACACTACCCCTAAAAGGATTCACTGCCACTTTAGCAGCCGCCTCCTGTTGCTTTATACTGTTGCCCAAAATGGCGACAAGGGTATTTCCGGGAGGAAGGACATCAACGACCTCATCTGCATTGATTCTTCTTGTAAACTAAACTTTACATTTCTATAAAACGCGTCATCTGTTTGTGTTTATTCCCTTTCTTTCATCCACCTTGGCCTCCATTCTCATTCTCTTATCTTCAGCTTAATTTCAAAGGCGCTAATATTTTTTTATTCTTTTTTTTAATTTTTTTTATTTTTTTACTTAGTAAAAAAAAAAAAAAATTCCAGTGGCCCCTTTGGTACCTAGAGATGTTTCTACCTGACCAAGGTCGCCGCTCCACCCAAGTGTCATTAGCGGAAACCTTGAAAAACACGTGTCAGTCTCCGCCTACGCTCGTAATACCACATGAATGCCAATGATGCTCTTTTGTTGGCTAAAATTACCCTAATTGTAATTCTGACGAATATCTCAATCAGAACAGCTGAAAATGTTGTTTTATTCCCTTTTTTAAACATTTTCCAGTGCAAAATTTCCCTTAAATCCTTATATAGACATGCAACTCAGTTCCACTGAATTTTGCCAATTACTCGGTGGTTTGCAGTTTGCTGCTGCTGGCACCTTAAGGGCAATATGCAAATGAATATCTTAGCATGACCTTTGCAACTGTGTTGCATGCCAAATATGTCAACGGAAATTCCACGGACACCTCCCACTCTAAACCACAACGGTTTAAGGTTGGATTTTTTTTTTTACATTTAAAATGAAAAATTGTTGTGGTTTGAGGTAGAGTTGCCCTTGTCTCTCTCGCTCTCTTTCTATTGGATTTGAATTTCGCGCGTAAATCTTTGTGTGGTTGTTGCAGCTGCTCGAATTATTAGGGTGGCGTTCGTTTAATTTACGGTATTTTGTGTTTAGCATTCAATTAGATTATCATCAAGATCGGTTTGGTTGATACGATACGATTAATTGTTTTGAATTAAATTGAATTAATTTAGATTTTTGTAATTTAATTTTAGTTTTTTTTTTCGACGAGTCAAAAACATTTTCGCTGTACAGACACACAAATGCTGCATGCGCTTATTGGTTGGGAAAGAACATGGTGATGATTTCATTACAAAATTATAGCCCATTGTATTTTATTTGAGGTTGAAACGATAAGCAATAATTTCAAACGCAAAGAGAAAGGAAAAATTAAAAAATTTCACACCGAAATGAGCAACAAGTTAAAAATACAATCACCGTATGTAATCATAAGTTGTTTGGGTTTAAATTTAAAAAATGAATAAATACTTTTGCCGTTTAAAGAAATAGGATCCAGCAAAGCTATGATCCTAATGACCTCTGGCTCGCGCCGTCGCGTCACTCGGGTTGGGGCTAAAGGGGTTCAAATGGGTGGGGTTGCTCTAAAGGTTTGACATTTACTTAAAATTCAAATCCTTTGGAGGTCATCATCATTCAACAAGACTGGTTAAGTCTCTTTTCACCACTAGAGGGTATGAAATTGGATTAAAAATTACACATTTCACCTCAACTTGAAGTCAAATTATGGGTGTGCAACCAGAGCGCCGGATCTCAATTAGTCAGACCCAGTGTTCTGAAATTGGATACCAAAACTGAAAACTCTTTCAAGGAAATAGACCAGACGACTGAAAAAATATAAACATTATTACTGCCGTAAAACGTCTAGTATTGCGCGCTTCACTTTTAGTGAGCGGGTCCGCGTAGTAAAAGAAACCCCTTTCTGTTTCTTTTCCTACCTGCACTCGCATTCGGGCGACGTATACGTAACTATTAATTAGGTAAACGTTGCCGCAATGTTACAATGCACTAGAAATGTTGAACACAAACGTTCCAGTGCACTTTTTTTTTTTTTTTTTTTTTTACAAAAAGATTCAAATAAATTATTTACCTGCAGCTAATTTTTGTGTGTATTCTTTGTTGTCGACAATATAATCCAACCCGATTTTCGACTCCATGACTCGTTTCACGCATAAAACACACTCCAATTGCGTACAGACTGTGCACAGAGATGCCCGAGACTGGGTGCACAGAACGTGGAGAGAGTCCAATAAAACCCCGAGTCCATCAACGCGAAGAAAGTGAACTATCCAGTCGCACGAGGCGGTCCGAAGACGCCGGCCGAGCTGAGAGAAGGCCCGAGTGGAGCCCGAGCGGATCCAGCGGAGACAAGTGACTGGGTCAGCCGTATAAAACTCGTCTAAAGTCCGGCGTGCTGCGTCACACCAGCGCGACGTTAAGGTGGAGTCAGATGGGATGGTCCACGAAATGGACGGTGGCAGACGGGCCATGGAAACCACCCCTGGTGCTGTTAATATATATATATATATATATAAAAAGAAGAAGAAAAAGAAGAAAAAAAAGTTGGCTGAGTCACCGATCTGTGCGGTTTGGGATAAAAGCAGTAGACAGATTTAGATAGGGCCATGTTTGTTTTTCTCTTGAGAATTTTTTAAGTGTTTTCATTTCGGGGGTAAAGCAAACTTTTCTTCATCTTAAAAACGAATAAAGAGCAAATTAAATTAGTTTTTCTTTTTCAAATAATAAAATATGAGTGAACGAATTGAGTAATTTTGTATTTTTCAATGTTGCCAATCCATCTATGATGTTTATAAATGGAAATATTTACCCCTAAATGGGCATATGTGTAAAACAAACCCCATGTGGAGTTACAAAATTTTAGTGGGTCACAAGGCGGAGTTGATAAAAAGTGAAATGATTTTTTTTTTTTCAACTAATGAAATATCGAAAGAAAAAAAAAAGAAAAGAACGAAATAAAAAAATAAAAAATAAAAAATAACACCTGGAGGATGACCCGAGAGATAAGTTTAAACGGTACACAAAAAAATAAATAAATAAATAAAAACTTACCCCATGGTGGATGTAATGTGGGTGAAGCGAAAACTCAGGGGTTGCGAGGAGAAAAACCAGGTACGACTACACGCGTTGCTAAACAGGGACTAGAATGAGCTTGCAGCTGAGTTGAGTAGCCGATCCGAGCAAGCAGACTTGACTCTTTTTCCCGCCTTGATTCAGACAGCTCGACTGAAGTTTAACACCAGATGCCGCTCTAATAACACTGCCATTCATGGAACCACTGAAGGGCACTGTGAATGGATTACTCTCGACCATTCAACGACAGATGTCAGGTCAAAAAAAGGTGGCCAAAATTAAAAGTGTGTTGAACTTTGGCGATAGTAGTTAAGAGCCATGCGTTAAGGTAAAAATTTATTCCCAAGATAGAAATGCAGTAGATAACGTTCAATTGGTATTTATAGCTCAAAAAATTGTCTTGGCTTGATGGATTACGTTCGTTTGGAATTTTATACGAATTTATATTACCAATATACGGCCATTCGACGCATAAAACGAGGCTATAAATCAAACCGAGCTGTGTCCATTAAAGATATGTTGGTTTTAATTTTCGAATGCAACCTTTATGCTCAATTTTTGTGTGTGGGAAATTGGATTATTCCAAAAACACAAAAGAAATGTTCTGAGAAGTCGTGACCTTAGGATTGAATTACTACTCCAAGGAGAAAAAAAAAGTGGGATTGGTAATAAGTTCGTGATCAAATTATCAAATTGAAGTTAAGCCTTGACATGGCATTAAGTTTTGGTCAAATAAAGAGATATCAAAATGTACAGCATTTTCCTAGCAATGTACTAAATTTAGTATCCATAAGACGCCAAATATAACCCAACATACAGAAATCCTTTTTTTCTTTATCCTATTTTTTTTTTAAACTTAAACCCCTAGGAGAAAAAAAACAACATCATTTCACTGTTTTATGGTCATTTCTAATTGGTTGAAACACAAGAAAGGAAAAAAACAGGAGGGAAAATGGTTATTTACACCCTGAGCAAACATGGAGGATTTTTTAAAACTAGGATTTTTTTGTAGACTGTAAACAAATAACTATTACAAGAGCAATTTGTTTGAAGTAAAAATAACAGGAGAGAAGATTTAAGGGGTAGAGAAACGCATGAAAAGACAAAGATTTAAGTGTATCTCATGTTTCCAATATGTTGTTTGTTCCTAAGATGAGACACGAGACACGACACCAACACAGGAAGTAGGAAGGGAAAGCGCCACGGGTGGTGAACACGATTAAATGCCATATTGTAAGATGGAGTTGAAACAGCTGTTTATTTTTTAGGGACTAAGTTATTTTCATAATAGATCGACATCATCCTCAAATTCTTATTCAGTTTTCCAAAAAAAATTAAGTTATTTCAATTCATTTGATTTTTTTAAATTCAATTGGGTGTAGTTGGAATTTTTTTGTTTTTATCTGAGGTAATTTATCATTTGTATGATTTATCACTTGCAACTAATCTCAAGTATTAGTATTTATATATATATATATATATATATATATTTTTATAGAAATACAAAAATAAATACAAACCTTCTCATTTCAACTACGTGAGTGGCAAAATTGACACCAGGTGGATTTCAAGAGAAAACACCATTAGTGTTTGCATTCATAAGTTACAATGGAGTTGTGAAACGGTTGAGATTGAGAGGAAGGAAATGATGACTTATAAGTTCACAGAAAAAAACGAAGCAGCAAATAAATTAGTTTTACATGTGACATTTACATTAATCAACGCACAATTGACTTTGAGTTCATTAACTAAATTCAAGAGATCGTTTTTGTTTTTTAAATCGATGAGTTTCCTATTTTTCATAGTTTTTTTTTCGGTTGTAATTAATCCTTCATTTGCGATAATTACCACCCAGAAGTCGTATAATTAGACAAAAATAGAAAATACTAACCTTCGGTAGGTGTGTTAAGTGGATGAAATAGGTGACAAAGTGTTTGCTTAAATCTTTAGCCTACATTTGAAATGTTTCCTCTTCGATTTGGGGCTAATGGCAAGTCCAGAGGCAACTGAAACGTCTGGAAGCAAATAAAAATTTCTTGAATAAATACTTGATTTGTATCAATTTTACATGTTTTTCTTTCTTATTGAATCGAGGCCAAAGTAAAAGCGTGTTTACATGTCAATAGAGATTCGTTAATTACAAATAAAAGGGGAAATTAGTCATTATTTTTGCAAACTTTTTACCTTCTTTTAGATTCCAAGATGTCGAAAGCAGCTCTTAACCTCATACTTTAAGGATTATGTGCCATAGCAACAGTACTCAGAGGTTGTAAAAAAACATGTTGATACAAGAACAAATATTACTGCGAAAATAAAAAAGAAAAAAAAAATACATTTGTTTTTCATTTTGAATTTTTTTTTTTTTCCTTTTTACTTTAAAAATTAAATTAAAAAAATAAAAATAAAAATTTACATTTCCAAAATTTCTTACCTTTCTTATATAGTGTTGTGATGAAAAAAATTTGATTGCATTTAAAAAACGTTGGCGATCTGATTTCTGATGACGATGCCTCCTCAATATATCCTCCAGGTTGGCTATTACTTCATATCCAGTCGATAACATGTTATCAGAAGTGAATTAGTTTTCAGATTATGTTTTTCTTGCTCCAGTCTTCTTATATAAGGTATTCAGTTGGCATTCACATTTGCACTACATACAAAAAAAATTAAACTAGGATTACATTATTATAATAACAATAATAAATAACATATAATACGTTTAAATAAATTACGAAACAAGAAAATTGAAAAGAAAAACAAATTCCTAATTCTAGGTTTAAACTTAAATCACGTCTGGCGCATTTTTAAATAATGGCGCCATCTCCTGATAAAACTGACAACATGAAGCTGGAAATCCCTAGTGGTCCAAAGACGAAATAAACGCAATATGTCGTCCTTGGGAAACCACGTTTTCGTAGCATGACACGGCCGATGACTAACCTGTTTTTAGGCACTTGAAAATGTCAGTTTATCATGACGAAATCGAAATTGAAGACTTCGAATACGACGAAGAAACGGAAACGTATTATTTCCCATGTCCGTGCGGAGACAAATTTCAAGTCACGAAGGTCCATCGACAAAATTTCAGCGTTAATTGTTTTTCTGACTAATTGTTTTTTTTCCCCCATCTTGTAGGAGGAACTGGAAGCTGGAGAAGAAACTGCTACGTGCCCAAGTTGCTCCTTAATTATTAAAGTCATTTATAACCCGGTTAGTCTTGGCGTTCGGAGATTTGATCATTCTAATCGAAACGAAAAGCAGAGCCAGCAGCCCGACTTGGCGTGACTGGCGAAAAGCATTCGAGATATTAATGTTCGATTTATTTGTTTTCACAGGAGGACTTTTTGCCTTCGGAAGAAACAGTTGAGATTTCGAAAACGGCAGAGTTAGAAGTGGCGAAATAAAATCAAATAGTAATAATAAGAATTCTCAATTCGAATGTAATTTATTTTGTAATATATGTGGAAATCGTGATCGTTTTAATAAAACTGATGGAAATAAACCAGACCTGAGGTCCCTTTCGTGTAACTTGAAAACAAGGATGACGAAATTCGTCGAATGACGTAATATGCTTGCGCTCGCACAGCAATGCGCAATGAATCATGGGAAACGGGCTGGCTTTTCCCTTCCGTATTCAATGCTGGCGGGCCAGCTGAAATGAGTGTCAGGTAGTTGGATCCTCGGCATTTGCGGCGAAGATGCCACGGGAAATTGGGCTGGGGAATAATCTCCACGTTCAACAATACGACGGCGACATAGATTTCGATTTCTTCGAAGATGACGAGCACGAAGAACGGACAAAGGACAGCATTCCCACCGTGACTCCATTACTGCGAGCGGTGCAAACTGATGTGACGAAGGGCGAAAACAACCAACACAGCAGCAACGGGCAGGCTGACACTTCGTTTGTGCAAGATGAATCAGACGGCAGTAACATATGGCACGATTCCGAATCAGAAAACACGTTCGAAAGTGATACGGAGAGCGAGAATAGCTTGGACGTAACAGTCACCGAGTCGTCAACGTCATCCTCTTGGAGCCAAGACGATTCTTTTGAGAGTTTAAGCGACGATGAAATCACCGATGTCACCCCTTTGTCATCCACTAATGCCAGTCCATTACCCGCATCTCCTAACCGCTTTCAAATGGCCAAGAGTATCATTGCCAGGAAAAAGAACGCCGTGAAATTCAACGACGAAAACAATTTAATGGCTGTTAATTCCTCGTCCATTAATTTGGATGCCATCGTTCAAGCTGTTCTAAAATTGGAACAAGAACGGGAAAATGTCAATGGCAACGGCGGATTGCCACAAAAGGAACGATTTGGATCGGGCAGAAACAAAAAAAACATGTCCTTCACCGACGACCAAGTGAGAAAAATCGACAGAGAAAATCAGCTGCTGCTCAACAAAATACTCAACCAGCAACAAACGAATCAAAATTCGGCTACTAAACCGCGCTTGCCAAAGGCGCCTACGTCTGCGGTTAATCGTATGCGGCAGCAAAGGAAAATTGAAGCTGAAAATTTGGTAATTATACATTTCAAATGAGAAATTATGATTTTTTTTTATTCCTTTGATTTTTATTGTAGTCTCTGCTGAAACGAATTCAATCGGCTAAGCCGACCAAAGAATTATGTCGTAATTACCTTCTCAAGTCTCACGATCAGCTTCATTGCTGTAGCGATTCGTCGTCTGTATACGTCGCCAAGTCGAATTCGTCGTCGCAGCTGAGTTCGCGATCTGTCAGCACGGTGCCTATTCCAATTGCACAAAGCAAAATTCTCCCAAGCCGAGCGCAGGTTCGAAGTAATCGGGCAACTAAAGCTAGATCAGAATGGAATGCAAAGAATCATGCAAAATCTTGATAAATGCAATTTTGTTATGTCAATTTTATTTATTTTTCATTGGTTCGTTTTTGTCGAGTGTTTATATTGTAAAAATTATTTTATTTTGTGCTCTTTTAACATTAATTGTAATGTTGCTAATGTAACTTGGACAAGTAAAAATAAACTAAAGTTCTTTATATAAAAAAAAGGTTTAAATTATTCTATTGGTGTAATTTGATTCCGGGAAGAGACCTGTCCATGATCCTAACAAACAAAAAAAAGTCGTAAAATTTAATTCAGCGATTATGAAACTCGTTTTACCTTGATTTCTATTCCAGCCGTTTTCAAAAATTGTTTCTAAAGTCGTACTAATTGACTAATTGTCGTCTTTGCTGTTGATGGCGCCGTCTGAGTTCTTTAGGCTCTATATGAATAGAATTCAAACGTTAAGGCTTTAAAATTGAATATTGCAAAACGAAAGAAAATCAGTTACCTCATTTCAAACTGGATGACGGAATTCTACTGTTTCAGCCAATAAATTAAAACCTAATTTAATTAATACTTCGTTTATATAAGCAGAAATGGCAACTGGTGACCTTGAAGCAAACAACAAAAAATACTTTAATGCAGATTAGTTCATTGCACTATTTTACTTACACGTGGCGAAAACATTTTATTAGTCGTCGTTACCAAACTCATTATGGGATTCATTAAATTGTCCTTAAACACGCTAAAACTTTTTCTCGAGTGTCCAATAACCTGGAAATTTAAAATAAAAATTAACCAAACATGCTGTGCACTGAAATAAATACAAAAATACTTTTCAAGCACTTGCGTTTCTTTTGCATTGTCATAAATCTGTCCAGTTATATAACATTTAACGTTATTTTGAAAAGATATCAACTTAATTACGGTACAAGTTGCCTCAGCTATGTCAATCATCGAGTCGCTGTACTCTACATTTATATTTGAAGGGGAGATAAAAACAGAATAAATATTAAATTCACTATTTTCCATCGAGTTATAATTATTTTTTACAATTTGTAACGAACAAAAGAAACAAAACATGTGGAATTTATCAGCTGAATGTGCTGTATTTTTCAACACTTTCGACATTTTCTCTTTTTTAAAATGCAGATGACCACAGTGCATCGAGGTATTAAAATTGTAGGTGCATCACTGAACTTCTTTGTTCTTGTTGTGAGGAAACTGAAGATCCATTACATCAGAATTAATGTCTACTTCAGAACCGAAAATATCGCTAAAATGTTCCAGAAATTTGTATTAAAATCAGGTTTGTGTAATTTGTCTTTCAAGTCACCTAGAAATAAAATATAAATTCAATAACCAACACACATGAATATACGAATATTTTTCATTCAAGTCGAATTTCCTAAATTTTCATACATAATAAACGTATTCATTTGTAAGTAACATTCAAAATTTCTTACTTCAAGCGCTCGCTTAATGATTTTATCATCAATATCAGCAATCGCCATTTGAAAAATCACATCAAAATTGAAAAGATTTTGTAAAATTCTTCTGATGATATCAAATTGAACAAAAACAACTGTAAACAAAAATGGAATTGAAAACCAACAATTATAAAATTATTTTAAAAAAGATAACAATAAATAAATATATGAAATGTCAAAAATGGGTACCATCACAAACTGTTGGTCCGCAACTGGATACCTGTATAAATCATTATTGAATTAAAGTTACTCAGGTTTTTTTTAAACAATCGCGCAAATTCTTGCAACTCCAACCAGGCGTGAGTAATGCACCTGGGCACTACTATTCAGTTTTACATATACATGCATAACAATATGTTGATAATTGACCACAACCTTGTAGTTATTTTTTTATCAACTGGATAAAATCACTAATGAAAACAGAATGTAAACAATTTAAATTCTATTTGCATTACATGCTCCTGATGCTAACGCAAGAAATTAACACAGGGAGCCGCCAAAAACGGTGTTTAGGCAACAAGGAAAAGGTGGAGCTCATCTAAATCATATTTTTATCAGAAAAATAGTTTGACTATTTTCTAATTTTTTTTTAAATGTATCTATATAAATAAATATATAAATTACAATTTTATATTTCTTTAAATGATTTTTCTTTTACAATTTGTTTTCAAACACGAATACAAAAGTTTAGCGGGCTAATTTAACGCGTCGGGTTTTATTCACAATCTGTGATCATGATCCTGCACGGTCGGAATCTATTGACGTACGGGAAAAATAACAACGACTCGTCCAATCACTAGACTCTAGGTTATTGTTTCATTACAAATGCTGGTTTAATTGTTGTTTTATTTTTTCGTGAATAAGTTCTTTATAACCGAAATGTTGAATCAGACGGCGATAGATGCTTTGTGTTCAGTGTCGTATGTCGAAGACTACATCGATTGTGCGGAAAACTTACCCGATGATTTGCAACGTTACATTTCACAAATGCGTGAGTACGATGTCAAATACCAAGGTATAGTAAATACTATTCGAACGAAACAACACGATAAATATATATTTCCCTGCATTTTAATAGAAATTTTGCGTGACATTGATCAACGGATTTCGCAAATCAACGAATCGGATGATAGCTGTAACAAACGGAGCATGATCCAAATTCAAAGATCGTTAATCTTAACTCAAGAAATTGGTGACGAAAAGCTACAAATTGTGCAGCAAATTCTCGACTTGATTGACAACAAAGCGCGCCAATTAGAACAAGACAGGAAAAACCTAGGTAAAATTGATATTTCACTCGATAGAATCTCGTGCCGTATTAATAACACCAAATAATATTATTCATTTAGATTTTGGAAAAGATCAGGAAAATGCAGAGCCGCCTAAACCCGACCCATTGCCAGAAAGAAGCAGCAAACGGGCGCGACGTCAACGCAGTGATAATTTACGCGAAGAAATATTGCATGACAAACAGGAAGAGAAAACTACAGCGAAGAAATCGAAGAAGAAAAAACGGAAATCCAAAGCTGAAAAAGAAAGAGAAGACTCTCCCATAGATCAACCAATAGACCCCGACGAACCTACTTATTGTTTGTGCGAGCAAGTTTCTTTTGGAGAGATGATCTGCTGCGACAACGAACAATGTTCTATCGAGTGGTTTCATTTCTCGTGCGTCGGGCTGAGCACTAAACCTAAAGGAAAATGGTACTGTCCTAATTGTCGCGGTGACCGACCCACTGTCATGAAATCTAAGATGTAGCAAATAAAAATTTCTTCAAATTTTCAATCGTGCCAACATTTTTATTACACAAAAAAACCACAAATCACGACGCAATAAATTGAATAGGAATAGTAATAGTAATAAAATAATGCGATTTCAATATATTTCAATGAAAAAATGCTTGCTTTTATAGTTTTATGCAGTCATTTTTTTTGAAGCTTCGCTGCGAACTGCATTGATTAATTCTTGATTGATGAAGAAAATAAAGCGCAGCCCCGATATCTCAACAATCGAATTGTTGTTTAACTTGCATTTGCTGCCACCGAGAATCGGCTTGCCATCCACGTAAAGACTTCGCTTGCCTTCGTTGATCGCATAAAATTCGCCGCTTGTATTCAACTTGATCAAGCCTTGGCGTCGGGAGATTTTCCAAGCGGGTCCCTCGAGCGACAAATCGACGTCGACGCTATTGTCCTTAGTTGCGCGACCGAACGAGATCTCTTTAGAACGCATCAGGTATCGAACGAGTCGACCTCGCAACACTGCCAACGTCTGAGGATCGAAATCGGCCGGAGTGATGCCCGTTACGCTGTCCACCAGCACTTGCCACTTTGGGAGTTCGTTTTCCAAGTTTCGAATTTCACGTTTCACCCGTCTGTCCGCCAAAGTCAATTCTGTTACCATCAAAAAAAGAAGTAGTAAAGTACGTTAGTCAATAAAAAATTGATTTAGGCACTCATTTTCGTACCATGCTCCAGAACGTCGTCGTTCGGCTCCCTGCAAGTAAATCAATTACATACATTTCACAAAAAAACCACCGTAATCATACTATTTGTGCGACTTACAACAAGACGCTGTCATTAATTAAATCCTCAGCATCGGAGAAGTTCAAGACGTGTTCTCCTTTCGGCATCTTTTGTACTGTTTGATCAGGCAATAAGTGGTATTGTTTCATCAGCAACCAGTGATTATACAACGATTTGGTGGTTCGTGTAAGGTAGAAGGTTTCGTGATTTTTAGACAGCAAGTCTTGAAATGTTTCTAAAGATGGTTGACTGGTCTATTTGTGGAAATTGAGACAAAATCAGTTAATCAATTCATGTTTATTCTGTTTCTAATTACCGATGGCACTGTCGCCAGTAAAGCTTCTTCCGCTTGGCTAAACAGCGCCTTACTTTGAACCGCTGCAATTGATTCTGGGTGGATTTGTTTCATAGCGCTCACCGCCATTTTCGATATTACGGAGTCATACAGCAGTGCATACCACCGTTCCTGGATCTCTTTCAATGTGAATTTACAGGAGAATTTTATTCCTCGGTGAACCACAGCTAAATCGTTGGTCTAAAAAGTATAAAACCAAAAATATCAACAACAAATAAAAACGTCTATCAAGTGTAAACTAACTTGTTGCACGGCAATAATCAAAGCCAAATCATCGGTAGGTTTCCAACGCCCCAAATCGCGAGCAACTATGGCTTGAAAATTCTGAAAATTAAATGTGTAAAATTCAGTTCAGTTCAGTCAAATCGAAATGAAAATTGTTTTCATAAATAACCTTTGATTTTTTCGCTCGTTTAGATGACGGTTTCGAAGACTACCAAAAAAAAAAAAAAATTCGATTGGTTTAAGAGAAATTAAAACTCGCATTCTATACATCGAACCTTTTTTTTACGGTCAATTAAAGGCGGTACAGACACTTCCGTCGAAACAGGTTCAGCAAACCCCCCTGAAGTTTGCGTTATCGTTGTTAACGTTCCCAACGCCCCGATTGATGGACTTGGATTCGGTTGTTGGCGACTTCCCCGATTCGTCTTGATCAAACTGCTTTCTACCAATTCGTCGTCAAATTTTTTACGCTTAATTGATCGTGAAGAGCTAATGAGAAATGACAAAATCAATTATACGTACAATAAGTATAAAACAAAACAAAATATCAAACCTTCTTCGCTTTTGCAGCATTTGACTTAATGTTTCCTGACTGTTCATTGGAGGATTTTGTTTACCTCTGGATACACTTCCTGAACCTTTTGGAGATATTAATTCTAAAATACAAACAAATTGAATCGTTTACACTTTCGCTGCGTGCAGAACACAATCAGTTTATGCCTGGTGTAGCAGGATCGCTGGGAATTGGTCGTGATGTTTCCAAACTATTTTCGTCTGTTCCTAGATAGTTCACACTATCCATCGAATCGGTAAATGTGCTCATCTTGTTGAATTAGTATAGCTAACCACGACGGGTCCGAGACCTAACTAAAGTTTGATTCTACTTGTTTCAAGTCAGCCATTTGCAAATAAAACGAAATATCAAATAAAGCCAGTAGGTGTCACTGTCACTGTGGTGCCAAACCACTATGTATGCACCGCCAAGTAGACCATAGATTAAACTATTAAAGAATATTTTAAAAAAATATTTTTTAACCAGTTATATCGTGAAATTTTTGTTTCGTGCTTTTTCAAAAACGAGAAAAATCTTGTTATTTACTACAATACTTTAGATCCATAAACTTCATCTTGTTTTTAAAACAATTGGCAAAATGAAATACTAAATGACACGCGAGTTCTTTTGCCAAAAAAAAAACCATTTCTTTTATTTGGATTGTATCAAAACTTTAAAACTGGTAAACATTTCAAAAAAAAAAAAATAAAAACAAAAATAAAAATAATAAAAAAGAACAGAAAAAATACAGAAAAAAGTAAAAGTCTTGATAAGAACAGAAATATTTATCTGCTTTCAACCCAGTTTTACTAATGTCCCATTTCGATCCTTTAGTATGGTCTCTCTTCTGAAGTTAGAATATTGCGATTCGCGTGTACTGTTCATTGGAATGCTCTCTTTCACAGGTGTCACTTCCTTGGGTGGGACCGGATCAGATCGCCTTCGATTGCCATCAGATTGCCTTCTTGAATTATTTCTTTGGTCGTTTGAATTTTTACTTTCACAGTCAACCGATTTTTGCAAATTCTTAGTGCCATTATTTCCACTCGCCTTCTGCACGTTTAAGCCTGAAGCACTCTGTGACCTGGTGCGATTGCGATACCATCCACCATTTTGCCGTCTCAGATTTTGGCTTTTGTTTTCCAAAACTGAAGTTTTTGAATTTTTACTTTCACAGTCAACCGATTTTTGCACATTCTTAGTGCCATTATTTTCACTCGCCTTCTGCACGTTTAAGCCTGAACCACTCTGTGACCAAGTGCGATTGCGATTCCATCCAGCATTTTGTCGTCTCAGATTTTGGCTTTTGTTTTCCGAAACTACAGCTTTTGCATTCTTAATCACTCCAACAATATCTTCTTCATCAAAACTTGGAATGTCAGGATTTCTGTCCATATGACAAGCATCTCTATGAAACCGCAATCGCCAATCGGGATTTTTAATTTTGTTCAAAACAAAACCAAATTCATCAAACTTAAGTAAATTGTCTCTCGACCGTTGTCTAGGTTTCTGTTGAAATTTTACTACCAGGTTTGCAAATTGTGTTGGCAAAAGATGCTAAATAAAATAATATAATCGGTAAGATAAAACGTAAAAGCGATTGTGCTCATAATTACCTCCTGATACGTCACTCTCGCATTTTTATAAGCATTGAGATAGATTTCAGTTGCGGGAGTTATTTCTGAATGCAGTTCCTCCAATAAAGCAGTATGCAACCGACGCAAATGAACAACATTTTTGACAGCAGCGTCAACAAAACGTATCGGCAATGGACGTTTCCGCCAAACGAGTAAATCTTCCTTTTCTTGGCCTTCGCGAATTGTGATGCAGTTTACGTCGTCCGAGCTCAGACCAAGCACATTGATCAAGCAGTTAGGAAGCGAGCAAACAAATTTTGGAAAATGAGTAGAATTCGTTTTAAAAATCATAACATCAGCAACCTAAAATTTAAATATAAAATTGTTTTATATTTTATTTAATTAATTTCAAATTTTATAAAACCAGCAAAATAAATTACCTGAGTATCAAACACATTCTGCAATTTAATATTGTAATGAAGTGCGAGGAGACCGGAAAACTCCCGACAATTGTGCAAAATCTACAAATATTAAAAAGCTCATTAACTTTGCATCAGTTTGGTAAAATATATTCATAGGTACCTTAAGAATATTCCGACTAATCATAATCTCAGCCAAACCGTTTCGGAAAAATTCTTTGCCCATCTCAACCATGTCAAATAAGAATACCGTTTTTTCAGTGTCAATTTGAAACAAGCATAAATCTCCATTTCGGCCTACATTAATCCCTTCGGCTGCTACTCCAATTATTTTCTTAGATTTTATATATCTAATCTAAAATAACAGTTTAGGATTTAATAAAAATGTCTAATAACCAATAATAAAATGGAAAAAATATTACTGCATCATCAAAAGCTTGGTTTAAAGCATTTATAGTAACTAAACACGACTCATCGTCAGCGACATCGATAGTCTGAGATTCGGTGTCTAAGGCAATAATCACAAATATTAAGTTTCACACAGCAAAACAACTTTTATGTTTTTTACCATTTAATTTCCTTTTTTCGTTTTCTTTCCACTGCAAAACAAATCGTTTGGTATTTGACCCGGTTGTTGAGTTGAGATCATTTCTACAATTATTAAAACATCATTAATTGGTGCAAGGTGTTTTTTGTTGTTAAAGCATTCAAGAATTTTTACTTTTTTATTCCATTACAACTTGACAACTCTTTTTTTGAACTTTCAAGAATTTCGGCTCGGATTACCTCAGACTCAAGAAATATTTGAGACCCATTATATGATATATTCGCTGTTATTGACTTGACTGAAAGAATAAAATAAATAAATGTTTTCGTTAATTGAGGATTTTTTCTGCTTTTATTTCATTCGCTAAATTTACCTTGTTGCAGAACCAGTTTATTATTTCTTGCTGACCACACAACGCCTTCGTACTCACCATCCTCCGTGAGTATTTTAACTCTTTCATCTTCAGAGATGCATTTTCCCGCACAGACCACCGGCATCCTGTGAGAGAGCAATGATAAACTGAACAGAAAGTGCACGGTGCACGGTGCTTGGTGCCTTGCAGAAAATACGTTTGTATAGTAGTAGCACATGTAACCCCGTAGCGCCACACAGTGACAACATTGAGCCTAACTATACTTCACAGTACGATGTCTTGATTTAAAAATGTGAAATTTGAAATTTGAAAATGATGTATTACGTACCTTCTGACATTCTGTCATTATCTTGATTTGACCTAAAGAAGGTGCATTCAAAATAGAAAAGGAAAAGTGACTTTTGATGATGAATGAATGATGAATGAAAAAGGAATAAGATCAAGAATCTATAATGGTAGATACAGTACCATTGTTGTAGATTTTGGATCTCATTCTGAATTAAGAATTACTACAGTCAAGTAGTTTAGAAAAGAAAAATGGTTGGATCATATACGAAACAATTATTATATTTTTATTTACAAAATATTACAATTTTGTTTCAATATTCAAATTATTAAAAATTGCATGGGGTACACTGTAATTATGACACTATACATAACAAAACTTGATCATCAACAATGTGCAACGATTTTCCCTTTTTTAAGTTTGTCTTTCTGTGACATCCATCTGCCTATCCGGAATAAATCGTGCAAATTTGTCTTTTATACCTATACAATACGGGCTAAGGCACAGTTGGCAACAATGAATTATGATGAAAGATGTAAAATCATTTAAAAAAGAGATTCCTTTTCTCCTGGTCTTCTCAGTGCCGGATTGTCAAATAAGCAGAGTAGGCACCGGCCTATGGGCTCTATGCCTTTTAGGAGCCCCGCAACAACGGATCAAAATAATATTGAAATTGTTGGTTGGTAAAATCAAAAACGTATTAGGAGATAATTTGCAAGGAGGGCCCCAAGATTTTGACTGCCTAAGAGCCTCCGCACGGTTTAATCCGGCACTGGGTCTTCTTCCAGCAGACAATTTCTAACACTAACAGTTTTGCAAGAAGAAAATGTAGATGAAAGGCCACTTAAATAGCAGTGGAGTACAATATGATAGCTGTGGTGTAGCTACCGCCTTTTCGGGTGCAGTTACGCCAATGAGAAAGACACTGTTGTGCTGGTTATTGGTGCATTGTGCGTTTTTATGTGAATGTCGTTTGACTATTGTTCGGAGCAACAACCTAAAATCTGACATGCCATCGAATAGGAAATATGGTCATTGAGATATCATTTTACGCCACTTTACGACAAGTAACATTAGGACCAAAATTGTGGACCTTATTGATTATAAAGGCCACCTTACAATTGACAATAAGACAGGAACTTCTGCTGGAAAATAATAACAGCCGTAAACCCGTAACATTAGTCTATTTTCACGATATAAACTTTATCCAAGTTCTCGTCGCAAAAGGTTGATAACTAGCACCAAGAAGTTTTCAGATGTGAGATATTATTTGGTGTTATTGGATTTTGGCCATTTCCACTGACATCGATATCGCTTTCCCCGGTTTTTATGTTCAAATACTTTGGCGTCACTTGATGTGTTGAGTCGGGCAAAAATGGATACAGTTTTGGAACAATATTATTGGTCGCATTAGTCTGTGCAATTTTATCCGAATTTTTTGTACTTTGCTTCATCTGGTCTTTAGAAATCGGAACTTCATATCCATCATTTGGCAAGGAAGTAAACTCTTCTCCAACTAGTTGGAGATACTTGGGAATTCCTGCATTCGAAGTCTCGTTGATCCGTGGTCTCGGAGAATGTGCATCCCAAGAGAATGCTCTTTTGACGGTAGGTTCTGTTGCAGTAATACTGTTTTCCTAAACGTTTAAACAAGCAAAAGAGCAATAAGTTTTAGTAAAATTATTTATGAATTAAAAAAAAATATCTTGTGTTGCTGTACGTACTGATGGTATATGGCTCAAGTCCAAACTTCGCCTATCGCCAATGTCGATAAGCAGTCGTCCATTTACTGCATCCGTTAATTCTATATCTAGAATAAAGGCATATAGTTTTCAATAATTGTCTAAGACTTCTAAGTTTTATCCTTATTTTAACAAGCTAAGAGGTACAATTAAAATCAAGCAGCAAACAAAGTACCTGCAACAGTGGGACATGTCTCTTCACTATAACCTGGGTTGTAAAAGCCATCAGTTACAGCTGCAAGCAACATGCAATAGCAATTAGCAAAAACATGGGTATCAAATTTATGTCACATGCAATGCACACAAAAATCAGTAACATTCACAATAACTAAACTGATTAAAGCAACTACGGTATGTATGATCACATAAATTTTTGACATTACGAAAAGGCATTTTTTTTTACCTGCCGGTGATCTGCCAACATAATTATTATTATGTACACATGTTGGCAAATCAGCTGATTTGCGCTTCAGCTCTTGCAGTTGATCCAAACAATACATAAATGTCGGACGATTATCAGGATTATAATTCCAACATAAAAGCATCAGCTGGTGTCTGGAAAGATCAATAGTATGTTTAATGTATAGGCATGAAAACATTTACCGTGCCGCAATACTTACAAATCATCGGGACAATTATCTGGTTTATCCAATCTTCCACCTGCTCTAACATAGTGAAGAACTTCTAAATTTGTTCGAGCAGGATATGGCTGCTGCCCTAGAGTCATCACTTCCCACAGAAGTACTCCAAAAGCCCTTTAGAACACAACATAGTGATATAGTGATTTTGCAATGTAAACAAGAAAAATGAAATGGCATACCAAACATCCGATTGTGTAGTAAATACGCCATCCATTAAAGATTCTGGGGACATCCACCTAACTGGTAAAAGACCTTCACCCTCTTTGCGATAATAATCATTTTTGTAAATATCTCTTGCAAGGCCAAAATCACCGATTTTAACAACTCGAAATGCCGGATTTCGACTAGAAACTAGGCAATTTCTTGCAGCTAGATCTCTGAAAAAGTGTCATATATTTGTCAAACAATGAGGATCTTAAACAGTAGTGTATAAGAAAACACACCTGTGGACAAAATGCATTTCTTCTAAATATTTGCACCCTTTTGCTACATCAACACATATACTGATAAGGTCTTGCACAGTTAAAGGTGATGTTTCAAACTGAAGGAAAAAAATTCTTTGTGATTTATTATCGGCTTTGACGTGACAGTTATTTACCATTGTAGGTCTATTGCCGCGCAGATACGACAAAAGATCACCTCCTTCCATTAATTCCAAAATAATAAAGTTTGGATCATTGTCTAAACAGATACCCAAGAGTCGAAGAATGTGTTCATGTTTAAAATTACTAAAAAAAAAAAAAAAGAGAAGAAATAATATGTTAAAAAAATGTACAATTTCAATCACAAAAACTAATGACCTCATCAACTGCGCTTCTTTAAGGAATTCCGTTTTCTCTTGGTCAGTCGCACCTTTACGCAATGTTTTAATTGCCACTCTTCTGTCTTCATCATTATCATCAGTGGTTAGATCTCGAGAAAATCCTTCAAACACTTCTCCAAACGCCCCACTTCCAAGAAACTTAGTTAATACAATCTGATCACGACCAATTTGAGGCAAAGCAGCCAATTCCTCGTCCATAAAGTTATTTCTGAAATAGCGTACAAACATTTAGCTGTTTATTGATAATAATAATAAAGAACAATTTTGTACGTACCCAACTGAATACAGAATGTTAGTTTGATGTATAAAGTTCCCGTTGTGCGGCAATTCTTGTAATGTAGCCAATTCTAAACTCAAACTACCGTGGTTGTGGTAGGATTCATCTTGTTTTGCTAGTTTAGACTGTGTTCTGAACCGACATACTAATGAGATATTAAAAAACGTGTGTTAAACATCTCGCGCAGCAACCAAATTCCGTACTATTTACCTTTATATGCTATGCAAAATGTAATCAAAAGCAAAACTGCAATTACAGATGCAATTATAGACAACACAATGTGAGCATCGTCTTCATTTGGCACTACAAAAACAAACTCAAGTTTAAATAATCAAGTTTCGACACAAGATGCTTTTTTCTCCTCCATACCTGCATCAGAAAAGTTAAAAGAATTGGATATCTGACTGAAATTGCTGTGTCCATACTCATTAAAGGCTACAACTCGAAATAAGTATTCATGATTTAAACTGAGCCCAGTCACGGTCCATTTGCATTGACTTCCATTGTACACTTTATGCCATGGTGTGTTCTCTTTTCCTTCGTCTTCCAAAACGTTCGCTTCCAGCAAATAATACAGTGCTTTGCCACCATTCTCACTTGCAGCGGCCCAACTTACTTGATAAGAATCTTTTCTTAAGTAGGTTATAAATGGCACGCCAGGCTCCCCGGGTTTATCACCTTCAATAAAATACAAAAATTAAATTAAATGAAAAATGGTTGCGGCAAGAAAAAACACCTACCGAATGTTTCGAAATGCAGACTATCATCTTTAGGCCAAGTATAATTACAATAGTCAATCACAGAGCAGTAACTGACTTGCATTCTGCAAATAAATTGTGTCTTGGGAGGCAGTGGACTTAGTAAGTAAAAGTTTGTTGTGTAGTTGAAGTAGTGGACTTGTATTGGCACAGTCCAGTCTTGTGAATACGCCTCTTTGCAGATCAGTGTTTTTTCCAATATATTGTCTTGTGGTATGATCCATTTTAACAATAGGTGCGTGGATGACACTTCTTCTTCAGTCACATTTCTCGGTTGAGGGAACATGGTGACACCAATTTTCTCACTTTGATTGAACGCATTCATTCCTATCGAGTATGCACGTACGGATACGAAATAAGTTTGTCCTGGAGACAAATTTTTCAGCACTGCTTCTAATGGTGCATCGTCGTCATTTCTCGGATACACCAATTGGTCGCCTTGTTTCTGATACCCTCCAGAGGCTTGGACCGACTCCCAATACAAGTAATAGTGAACCAAAGGCCCATTTAAATGTTTTGGTGGTCTCCACTTGACTAAAACCTTTTCTGGATTTACAACTTCAGCCGTTATGTTTAAAGGTTTCGATGGCGCTGTCACAAACAGAAAATTATTTACTCATCAAAATTATTTATTTATTTATTTGTTAGTTACCTCCTTCAAGAGTCATGTATTCACGTTCAGGAGTCAATTTTGAGTGATGAATATTGTAGTAATTCCCTGCTGCAACTTGAACGGAATAATGGCGGTAGGGTAAAAGATTAGAGATGGTGGTGACGGGACTGTATGATTTCTGTAATCGAATATGCTTATTTTGTAATAATTAGAGAAATTTCAATTCATTTTATTACAAATACCTGAACGGAACAGGCAGAAGTCAAAGGAGAGCACGTTTTTGTACTATTCTGCTCAGCTAGTCGATAATATATCACGTAATACGAAGATGGATGCGAGATATCTTCGCAATCTGGAGAAAACCTTACGGGATCCATTTTAAGCGTAAGAGAGTTTGCTTGTGGCTTTTTAAGGGATGGTGGTTTTTGGCCATCTATTGGTGTCAAACATTGGATATCTACACAATTTGTACAACCATTTTAATTAGTTAACAAAACAGCTTAAACGTGTGCAATATGCTACCAGGTAAAGGCTGCAAACTTCGTCCAATAGCAGTTATTACGTGGACGCCATTTATTAATTCTGCCTTCAGCACGGATGTTTTATCATCATTTGATAACCCATTTGTGCTTACAGGTTTCTCCAGGCTAAAAATACTGTTTAAACTGGCGTTTGACCAATAAATGTGCGTTTTGTCCACGGTTATTGATGTCGGTGGCAGTCCGGCATTATTGCTGACCAAAGAAGAATTTACAACAACTCGACATTGGCAACCATTGAAATCCGAAGCCCAGATGTGCCCACTTAATTTATCCACCCACAAAATCTCTTGTTCTGTGGGTGTTGCAATGTCCACAGATAAAGCTTGCCCAACATCGACCTTTTGAGGACAGTTGCATCTAGATTCACTTAGCGCTCTTTTCAATCTCGGCCGATCAAACAGAAGCCACGGATCACGTCCGTCTGATTTCGATATCATAAGTAGACCTGGGTTAGAATGGTCTTCCAGAGTCCAAAGCAAAGTACTGCAATAAAGTGTGATTAGAAAATATATACAAACTATAATTTTCCTCCTGAAGAACTTACTTTGAAAACGGATTGCTTCTTAAAGTCCGAATCGAGCCATTCATTTGTACAATTTTATACGGTTCAGAGTCGTAATTCAAATCCAATTTCCATATACTGCTGGCTTGATGCGTTTCATCAACTTCAGACCAATAAAGAAATCGTCCGATCCAATCAATTGCAATGCTGCTTCCAGTGTGTTGTAGTGAAGCCAACTTATTGATAAAATTTAATTTTAAAATTTAAATTGTTAATCTTTTTGAACAAATTTCAACAATTTTAAATCATGCTCACTTGAGTCCTGTTAGTCCCATTTATGAAGGACTTCATGAGTCCAGCTTTGCGGTCAATCCAAAACACGATTTCATCTTTGCTCAAGTAGGTAACATCAACTGGTTCAGCTGTATCCATGGCAACAAAGTGTTCCTCGTGCGCATCCATATCGGCTATTTCTACTGCACCGTCTGTAGTTAGCAGAAGAAGTGGTATGGGCGTTTCCTCTAAAAGAAATGAAAACAAAATAAACAAAAGAAATAAATCAAATATTTGTAAATTTCAATTTTTACCTGATGATTTTGCTTCCACCACTTGACTTCCAGCACCAAATCCGGCCTCCGTGTATGCAAAAAACTAAAAACAATAAATACAAAACTTAGTTTCCAGCTCTGCTTCTCCGTTTGTAATTCAAAATCTAACTTGAAAATAATAAATCGTATCCGGTATTAATCCTCGAATATTATATCCAATTTTCTTGGGATTTTCGTGCGTAGTGTTGCACACAGGCACTTTCATTCCATTGGCTAATCTCCAGCAAAATATCCTATAGCCCAAAACGATACCATTCGGCTTCTCTGGTGGAGACCAGCGCATTTCAGCTGAAATAATTGGACTCGTTGAATTAAATGATGACTTTTCGTGTAATATGAAGATTCTTGGTTGAAGGGGTTCTGATGGAGCAGCCATCGGCGATCGAACCATTTTAACAACTCTTCTGGATGAACTCCAATATGTAAACGCCCTTATAGCAATAGTAATATTAACATACGGTGGTAATAAATGAGCTCTTTTGTAAGGAAATTCAGTGCTCTCAGTAGTCTGAAAAATTACAAAACTTTAGCATTTGCAACGACACAATTATTACATAACAGATGAATAACTCACCACAGTGTTTCGATCATAATCAGAATCCATTTTAATTTCGTAAAACACTTTTCCATAATTAACATTGGAAATTGGCTGCCAGGAAAGCGTAAAGTTCTGCCACACACCTTGAACCCTGATTGAAGATTCGTTGATCTGACCAGGACACACATTGAGTGTCTCGCGCGTAAAACCATCAGGATATGATTGTTGTAGAGAATCAATGACCGTAAAAGTCTTCAAATTTGATAACCCTGGACCGTGCAAAGCAGCTATATTCCTTCCAGTCATATCGGTTATCAATGCTTCACGTTGGTTATGTAACCAAAAGAGTCTGTCACTGAGGTACCGAATTGGACCTCGTCTGTATAAAATATAAAATTTAAAATACCAAAAAAATAATAAATATTGAGGCAAATAATATACATAATGTCTTCTTGAAGTATTGCAACTTCTTGTACTGTTGCCTTAATGCTGTTTTGCGTATGTCCAGCCATAGTTGCTCTGTATAATTGTCCACCTTCTTGACTCCTAACCATCCAATAAACTTTTTTATGGTCTCGATCAACGGTCAGACCAAGAACTGTTTTAAAAACGTTGGAATTCATTACTACCGCATACTGATTGTTATTATTATGCAATTAACTAAGTTATTTGAAAACAGACCTTGTTTTCCAGCAAAGAAACCAGCCTGGAAATAAACTTGTCTGTCGCCTCCGTGTAGCCGTGCACATTCAACCGAATACATAGTGGTCCAGTAGAGGTAAGAACCCGGAGAATCGATGTTTAATTCACGAGCAACTGTAGAAATTGGTAGTGGTTCTTGTTGGCTGCCATCAAAATTAGCTCTTGAAATCTGTTAAGTTATAAATTTAATAAAACTAAACGACAAATTTCAATTTTCATGATATGTATATACCACTTGTTGATATGGATTTGACCAATACAACTTCATTCCAAACCAGTCAACAGCTAAGCTATGCGCACTACTAATTCCATCCATCCTCGTTGGTCGTTGCTGCGAGGTCATGTTGTAAACAAATATCTGGGTTGAATTTGTGTTGAGAAAAAGCAGATCCTCGTACCAAGCAATGTCTACTACGTGACCACGTTGAAAGGCATTTCGGTTTATAAATGGTTCCACAGTAGTTGCAATCATATTAGATTTCAAAATGTCATTTCTACCACTCCACAACATGAATGGGAAGCTTTTATCATCACCCTTTCTTAGAGTTCGACCACGAAACTCTTCCGACCAAGGTCCTTTCCCACTCCTTGAATAAGCTCTCACTTTGATGTAATACGTGGCATTTTCGTGCAAATTGTGAACCGTGTACGTCAAACTCGTAATGTTACTGGCATGATACACAACATTGTTCATCTTGTCTGAAACACGCAGTTCGTAGTGCCATTTTTGCCAAGCTCCACGCCCTTAAAGAGTAAATGAATGTTGATAGCACGTCTCAAAAATATGTTGTGTACTTACCAAGACCTCTTAATAGTTTCGGTGCAGACCAAGCAACTTTTGCCATCTCCTGATCAAACACTGCTTCAACTTGCCTCACAGGATTTAAGGGAACTTTAAAAATATATATATATATTTGTATTTATTAAACTGCTTTTGAGATGGTATAAAATGTAATTACCGGGACATGGTTGTGCATCAGGATGAAGTACATTTAAACCAACAAATGGTTTATTTGCTGTCAAAACAGAGTAGGAATTGTGGTAGTATTTGTTTTCTGCCAATTGATACTCTTCACCAATAACTTCTTCTCCAGTGGTCCAAAACAATAGTCCATGATGAACTACGAAGCTACGCACCCCTCGAAACTGTGCTTGTTGAGTGTTTTGCCTAATGTCCGTCACTTCGTGCCTAATGTTTTGATTGCTCTCTTAGAAACTCAAGATTCGTAAACAAAAGAGAAGAGATAGTCTTACCCATCAAGGGATATAGCAACAACTGTGTTTTTCGTTTCCATCGGTAAAAGTAGTTGAAGACTGGAAAAATCAGCAGTGAACGACAATAGATTTTCTTCAGTAAAAATTAATTTTGCATCGGTTAAAGTCAACGGTCCGGAAGATAAATCAGCCAAATCGACCTTGTACAATCCACCACGAACTTGCAGTCTCATTACCCAGTATAAATAACCATTGTAGGGATCTACTTCCATGTCAGTGGGTGAATTTTGTAAACCATTAATAACCGTTTCGTAATTTTTTCCATCCAAATCACACCGAGATATCTGCAATGTAATACAGTCGAATTAAAAGTTCAACTCTCGAGAGATCGCGTGCCCTACCTTATGTTTATCCACTATATAAAGCTTGTTATTCAACCAATCGATTGACAAAAGGCCTGGCTTGGCCAATTTTATCGACGGTCGAACGATTGTTGACACTGCATGGTTTTTCTCCAAAGAAACTCGATAAATATATCCAGCAGAATCAGATATAAACATTTCTTCATTATGTATGTGCAATGCAACGCCCTTAATCATGACGGACTTGTTTTTAGATTCATACAGCACTGTTGATTCGTCGAACATGTCAATCCCTTGTTTTAAAACGTGGCGTCTTGCACCGAGCACTAAATATGGATTGCCATCGTTTTTCTGAACTGTTTACGTGAAAGTTGTAAATAAGTCGTTAGTCAACTAAGTCACAAACAGCACACTAGCGATATAGAAAGCCAAATGTAGTCTACATCGCAGATATCGGCGCAGTTCGCATTTGTAGAATCGATGTCTACGTTGCGAAGTTGCAAATGCCAAAACAATGTACACATACTTTCTATATCGCGCCAATATCCACATCACTATTAACATGACTAACATTTTGAATATTTTTTTTTGTTTGTACCATTTTCCCCCTACTTTTTAAATTATACCTTTGAATATTATTATTCAGTAGTAATATTCTTTTTTAAGATGCCATTTTTTATTTGAATTGTTTTATATTGACCGTTCTAGTTCGTCTTGCTATGTTAGATGTCTCAAAGTATCTTTTCCTTTTTATTTACTTTTTTCGATATCGAATTTCTTTATTGCATCTGGATTCTGGATGAAGTAGAGACAAATTTTCTATACAGAGTTTTCACAGAAAGACAGACTGTAAATCGAATTTCGTTATCGAATCTGGGATGGAGTCGGGATTGATTTTCTATATAGGTTTTACACGGAAAATCTGTGCAAAATCATTCTAGGCATTAGATTTCTGTATTGACACAAAGTTTAGAATGCCTACATTATTTTTCCGCCCCCGTAATAGAAGCGCACCCATAATGACTGTTCGAAGAACTAGAAGCGCCCCCCCCCCCCCCAAATTGAAGCAAATGTGGTTTAATTTCGGGGGCACTTAAAACCTGAAATGTTCGCTATTCGCACTTTTTCTCTCCCAAAAAACAGTTTTTGGATATAAACACTAAATACTCACAAACACTATTTTGACCATTTTGTAAACATATTTACGAAACGGCAAAATAGTAATACATTTTAGAAAGATTTCAAACCTTTCTTTGGTTTGAAATAATTACAAGAACCCGAAATTGAAGCGCACCCTAATTGTTGGTTTGAAACATTAGAAGCGTGCCCTTCTATTTCGAGAAAGAAGATATATCGATTTAATATAGACGTTCTATACCAAGAGAGAATGTCTATAACGATACAAAATTGTCACAAGATAGAATGTCTATAACGATACAAAATTGCCTCAAGATAGAATATCTATATCGATGTAATATAGACTTTCTATATGAAGCGATGTCGTATCGATATTTAATTGAAATTATTAACTTGTCATACTTTGCCCTCTTGAAGGTGTAGTGATGTTTGCCGACCGAGATGGACCTTCACCCATTGAATTTCGCGCCAAAACTGACACTGTGTAAGTACTTGAAGGCATTAGACTGCTGAATAAATAAAAACGTTCTGCATTTGGATTGGGAACATCCTAAAAGAAATGAGTAGTTTCAGTCAATATGTCGATTCGAGTTAAGATCAAATTGAAATCTCACTTTGACTAAAATGTGACCTGTTGTGGGGTTCTTTAGTGACACAGCATACGACAAAATTGGTCCATTGGAAAAAAACGGGGGATCCCAACTGACCAAAATTCGTGTTGGGTCAATAACAGAGAGACTCAAAGACGGGGCACTTGTTGGTACTAAAGATTTAGTTTTTTAAATGCAACTTTCTACTGTAAAAAATATAAATTGGAGATATTTTATATACCTCCATATGCAAGTGTGGATATAGCTACACTTTCTTCAGAGATAATTGGGCTGTATTGAGGTAAAATCAGCCATGCTATTCGAAACTTCAAAGCAAAACAAAACAAAAAATAATGTAAATTCACCGAATAAAACCGGCAATCAGCATTTATTACCTTGTATTTTGTATATGGGTGTAGACTAGTGACTTTGCATTCCAACTGTTGCAACGGTTTGTTTGGTAAATAATAATCCCATTCACCAGGAAGTGTATCATACTTCCATTGAACCAAGTATGAAATGTTATAATCAGCAGACTCTTTCCACCAAATACTGACAGATGTGTTAGTTTGTGATCCAGCTACAAGAACTGGTGGTGCTGGTTTTCCAATTTCATCTGAAAAATTCACCAATTTTGTTTGTTAATCACTCAACATTCTCTTGTTTCATTTTGCTCATTTTACCTTTCACTCTTTTTACATAAACATTCAGAGCAAAATGACAACCCATCATGCAATACAATGCCTTGACGGGCAACTGCTCTGCAGTTCCATTCTAAAAATTCAAAGTCATCAAAATAACTTAAAAATAATTGCACATTTAGTAATAAAACTTGTTACTTACACACAAATCGTGACAATTACTATCCAAGGCATCTTGCCACATATCACAACCATTTACACACTGTAAAATAATATACAAAAAAAAAAAGAATAAAAAAAAAATTAACCAAATCATCGCCCATTACAGCATCCTCATCTGACTTTAACCTCGCGCATCCGTTTAATTCAATTATTTGTTGTAACTTAACCAATTGCTTAACCCTATCTTTTCATATGCATCTTGATTTGAAATCTCAAGAAAGCACTCGCACCTCATTATCATACCTTCTATACTTTTGCAACATCTTGTATTATATTTTAAAGGAAATAATGAGGAAATCCTGTATTCATCCTAGCCAGGGTGGATCCATTTCCTCTGCACAAGGCCCTATGCAAAAGGTCCTCATAAATGGATTCTAAAGGTCACTAGGGGTCATTTTTAACTCCCTACTGGACAAACGATTATCTACCAATCTAATGGCATTCGAATTACACTCTTGCATCTAAATACAACACAATTATTACCCAAAGTTAATTAATTATAAATTTCTATGATTTTTTTCTGTCTACAAATCATTTATTATTCTTAAGCTGACGACATAGTAATGTTTACAATGCTCTTCCCATTTTTTTTCTCTCATATGATTCAAGGATAAATGAGAAGATTGATGAAACAAAATGTTTTGGCCCCACAACTAATTGGCCCGTGCCATTGTTCAGTTGACTGGTGTTTAAATGTGTATTGGTATACATACACAGCCAAAACAGTACTGTCTAACTCAGTTTCTTCCCGCCACAACTGCCACAGGCAATCAATTACATTTAATAAGGAAGTTGAAAATTAAGGCCCTAATTACATGCCATTTCTGCAGATGCTGTACTTAGAATCTAGTAAAAAGACCTTTTTGTCAGCATCACGTGCAGCCTCAATACTGGGAAGGCATTTGGGGTGCAAACCATGGAGAACATTTTTTCTCAATTTATAAATCATGCATGACTTGCAATGTCACAATACACACATTTTCCTCATTTTGCAACTCCAAATTTGCTTCGTGTTTTTAAACTTGTTTTGAGCAGCCAGATAAACGAATTGCAGTTGCGTGCATTACGTAATTTAATTTGTTAATTCTGGTTATATTTAATTATGTGAAATTTGAACTGATGGTTGATGCAAATAAATCCTAAACAATTGAATGTTGATACGAATGACTGATTGCATCAAGAACTGTTTATTTTGGAATAAAGATGTCATGAGTCAATGTTGTTTATGGAGTTTTCACTTTTAAGGTTAATGATGTTCTGATAATAACGGGTCTGCGTTATATCTTCAGTCGATTTAGAAGTTTTAAAATGCAAAAAAAAATTCAGAAAAAAAATTTTTACATTTATGTTGCAGCTGGTAATTTATGGGGGTTGTAAACTGGGCGATCAGAAAAGAAGACACAGTATGCAGCATCAAGCCATGATGCAAATCTCATAGTAGAAAAACGTCATCTTTTTACATTATTGCTGATGCACTCTAATTAACAGCATTTTAACTGCAATTTAATTGTTTTTGAATTTCTGCAAGTTTGTGTATAACTTTACAGTTTATTTTTGATCTGATCATGGTAATGGATCCTCGAATTTGACACTTTTTCCAAGCAATTACAAAGTTCAGTAAAATTTCTCATATTCCCATTTCACATTGACTTTATAACTTGTACGTCTGATTACAGCAATAAATCACTCAAAAAAATTTTAAAATGACTAATTTGCCCAATTAGTAAATCATAAACATACCTTATCAACTTTGCAGGAATCGTTGCATCTAATGTTTAAATCGTTATTATTCTGCAAAACCTACAAGAAATAAATGCACAAATTTAATTTATATTCATCAAACACAGTATAATTTAAATGCATTAGATTGAAAATGTAATTATTATTGACACGCAACTTAGAAGATCTACCCTCACACTAATCAAACCAAGGACAAATTCCCTGCTTTTGTTTTATACTACATTAATGTCACATCATCAGTGTTTCCAATTAGGAGCATTAAATCTAAATTACTGCCCTACTTGAGAGAGGATTCCAGACTCTTTTGTTTAACACGGCTTACTGATAGATAATAAACTGCTAATCTTTGGTCTGGCAAATGAGTTTTTTTCAAATTAAAAAAAAAATAAATTCACTTAAACCCGACCATAAAGATTAAATTGTTTATTTATTTATGTTTCTTTCTATCAAAGAATCTTCCAGGCCTAACTATTATGATCTAAAAGATGCTCAACACACACATTCCAAGGTAGTAGAGAAAAAAACAAACAATATCCAAACAAAAATTGATTTTTAACTTGCAGATTTCGACGTATTTCAGTTTGAATCTAGTTTCGTTCGTTTTATTGCAACAGTAGCACACCACGCTTTTATTGGTGACAATTTTTATTTCAGTAGATCTTTGCCTTTGACCCAACATAGTGAGTACATCATGATGAGACTTTGAAGACATGACCTCCCGGGCGACAGAATACAAGAGCCCTGAACCTGTAAAATAGGCGGGAAAATGGAATATACACAGTCCCCCCACAGCTTCGTCAGGGGTCAAGGACCTGCAACTGGAGCTTACTTGACTAAAGAGTGAGGGAATTCTTTGTGACAGGGATGAGAGAAAAAAACGAGCGATTTCAACAAATCCACCCCTTGTTCTTCCCGTCTATCTTCGGCCAACCTTCAAATTAACTCCTAAAACTTATGTACACATAGATAAACACTAGCTGCAAATTATTTTTCTTATACTGTGCTTTGTAAATTGCACTTATTTACGCAATTAAATTATTAAACGATAAAAATTAATTTTTTTAAATTGAGAAAAGAATTCATGAATTTTCAAGTAGAGTTTTTATCGGTTGCATCTACTATCAGCCCTGGGATCGTTTGATTATTAGGACATGCAATCATTTCATGATGTATTGATAGAAGCGAAAAATTGATGGGGAGATGAGGGAGTGCAAATGAGGGGTTGCAAATGGGGGTGGATGGTGGATGGTGGATGGTGGATGAAGATTCACAAGGGGCGTTAAACGAGGGTTGAAGTAGACGGGAGATTTTTCTCCCTCCCTGTTGTCACTTGAAAACCTAGAAAAACAACACATCTTTGTGCCAAGTGTCAAAAGTCAATAGCGGGCTTACAGAATTACAAAATCTGCCAATTTTAACGAATTTATGATGTTTGATAATGGAGATTTTCTGATCTTTGTAACAAATGATAAAAAGGGATGTTTTTTTTTTTAAATTTAGTCTGCATTTTTGTTGTTATTTAATGAAATAGACTGAAATTCAGATTAATTTGACCTTAGCAATCATTGGGTTGAATTTTATGGTTAACAAAAAATCAAAATTAATGATAGGAAATCAATTGTAGTGAGTTTCCTCCCCATTGATATTGCTTCGCATTGAAAGAACTCGTTGTATATACAATACACCAAACATAACAAGCAGAATATATTCTCGCAAATTCCCCCTCCCGTTTCCCATACGAAGCGGCTTTCCTGCAACGAATATTGTGGGAACCACGAACCACATCGGTCCATGGAGCATAAAATTCTAACATATTATCACGTTAATTACACGGGTTAAGATTCGTGTGGGAATTTCCAATCTAACCTAGTTTATTAATTTCACTTTTCAAATCTCTTTCCATTACAATTACGCAACGTAATGTAATATTGTGTCATCATGTCAGTATTGCACACGTGACATACATGACTCCAACCTTACATTAACCTGATTTTTACTTTTGTTGTAAAACAAAAACAAAAATGAAACACACATTCACTCACTCACTCACTCACTCTTTAAAAGGATTTAAACCAGGACTGAAATTTAATACATTGGTGTGACCTTAGAGTAAATAGATAATGGAACGTGCACTTACCAAATTCGAAGCACATTCTTCATGGCATTCATCACTCACATCCCACTCTGTAGTACCGAGAGTGACACACATGGGAATCAGTAATGTAAACAATATGAGAGTGATTTTTACTTGTGGGGTTCCCATCTCCCCATGCGCAGACACAGGCACAAGTACTCGCTGTCAGTCGACTTCCATAACTGGCAACCTGTTGATGCACTAAGTTTGGTAGTAGGCCAATGCGGAATTACGCTCTGCGAGCAGACAGGAAGCATTGGTCAGAGGATCTTGAGTGGGCAGGAAGTTCTCAGCTCACTGACCAACGCTCGACTGAGTCCCAGGAAGACGCGGCGCGCCAAACTCCACTATAATTCGGTGCAGGGCAGGGAAGAGCAGGAATTTGTGGAGCCAATGGAATTGCTTCACCAATCACCCGCAACCAATTTGGATTTTTTCCCCAGTGTCGGTTAGGAAAATTGCTAATAGCAGCAAACATTTGATTTTAATTATTTTATCTCAATAGAATGAATTTTTTCAATTTTCAGCCTCAATATTCGAAGTTGATTTTATCTCCCCCCAAAGCTAATCTAAATCGCTGTTTTTGAAATCTGATATTAGAATATCAAATTGTAAAATTCAATCTTCAGATTGAACGAGCAAAAATATAGTTTTGCATTATATTTTTTCAAATTTTATAAAGCACTAATCTGACACATTTTCGTGCATTAATTGTTCCTTTCAAGCTGAAAATGAGTAATAATAGCTTAAATTTCCGTTCAATTCAACGAAGAAAAATGGACCTTTATTTTCGTGTACTGTTCAATAGCATTTTCGTGCAACTGACAGCAGACGACTTTACGGTTCGTCGCTTGCATCGTTTCGAATTAAAGCGCCATTAATTTTGAGTGGAGGAAAAAACTGAATGCTTTCACACATTCAAAATGGAAATGGTTCATTTTCAATTGCTTACAAGGATTTTTTAGAAATCGATACATGCTTTTTGCACAAGACTTTGGCCTCCAGATAAAAATAAAGCCTAAATTCAAAATGGGAGCGTTCAACATGTTTGGCTTTTACTGTCTAAACTTAATATTAATTAACTTTGGGGTGTCGGTTAAGGTTAGCCCAACCATTCCCCCATTTACAAGGGAAGCAGAACTAACTATAAAACCACCTGACCCGGGGTTCCTAACAGATCTCCCTTCAAGACATCCAATCGGCAATCAACAACAACAACAAGAAATGTTGTTTCTCGTTCAGCGAATTTATGATCGAATCACAGGGATGGAGTCGAGAGAAAACCAAAGAACAAGAAAATTAGATACAATTGATTACCGGTTCATTTTTAAATTCATTTTTCCAGTTTGCATTTTTATTTCGGTGAATATTTCTTCGAAACAGGCTGACGAAATTAGAAGTTTTGATACAGGAACGTTCAAACGTACTTGAAAAAATCGAGACTGTGTTTGGGAAACGAATGGAGGTGATCGAATGGGAAATGAACAAGGTACAAAAAATAATTAGTTATTACTTGTTATGAAAAATTCAGTTCGTGTGAATGACATTATTTGTATTAGATAGTTGGGTTATTGGAGGTGCTCCGAGATGAAGTTGATAAGACACAACAAAACCAAGTGAATTTAAAAGTCGATTTAGCCAAATTGATACCTTTTCAAGCCGGCTCGGGTAAATAAATAAATTGTAAAACAATTTTTTTTCTTCAAATAAAATTTATTTCCGTTCAGATGGCGTTACAGATCAAACTGGTTCGTCAATTCAACCAGCAAAAATTCAAGTTTTGCAAACACAATTGAACAATTTGCGTAAAATGACCGATTCCATCGATCATAAGATGTCGTACTTACAAGCCAACATGTCCAGTACAAATAATATGACTAAGCTTTTGGTTAGAGAACAAGCGAAATGCGTGCAGAAAGAATTCTTTTATTCGGTTATCCGGGAAATAAGCGAGCAATTACAAAGCCACCCAATTTCAATAATCACGAGTACACTAACCGGTTCGTTAATGTTCATTTTTATCGAATTCTGTTTTTTTAAAAAAAAATAAAAATCAACTGACTTCTATTTTAGAGAAGGATGAAAGATCCTTTCCAAACGACTGCACCGCGGTTTTGTCAGAAGGAAACAAAAATGATGGCATTTATCAAATACAACCTGTCGGCAGCAAAACGCCATTTTTCGTTTACTGCGACATGACGACAGATGGCGGTGGATGGACGGCAAGTTTTTGAAAAATCTAAATTTTTAAATTAACATTCAGTTTCTAGGTGATACAAAAACGTACGGATGGCCACACTAATTTTTACCGAGGCTGGCAGGATTATAAAAATGGTTTCGGAAACATAATGGGCGAACATTGGCTAGGTAATTATTTTTTTTAAAACGGGTTTAACACACATTTAATCGACTTAATTTCAATGTTTTCCTTTTCCAGGAAATGAAAAATTGCACCTGTTAACTAACCAAGCTGTGTACGGTTTGCGATTTGAACTCGAAGATTTCGACGAAGAAAAAACATACGCTTATTACTCAACGTTTGCAATCGGTCGCGAATCGGAAGGCTACATGATTAAAATGTTGGGTGGATACGACGGCGAAGCAGGTTAAAGTCAACCGTATGATTTCAAATACAGAGAAACATTTGATTGGGTAAAAACCTGCTATTTCAGGCGATTCCTTCAATTACCACGCTTCAATGAAATTCTCTACCAAAGATATGGATAACGATCCATGGGACGGTGGCAATTGCGCGGAGTAAATCAAATTTGTTTGTAATTTGACAAAGCGTTATTAATAATAACAATTTTTTGTTTTAGATTGCATACGGGGGCTTGGTGGTATAATGGTTGCGGAATGTCGAACCTCAACGGGCAATATTTAGGCGGCGAAGTTCCCGAAAATTTCGAAAACAAAGGAATGTATTGGTACGAGTGGCACGGACCAAATTATTCCTTGAGAAAAAGCGAGATAAAAATTCGCCCCTTGAGAAACAAAACTCAAGAGGCCACGAATGCGTCTTTCAAGTTTTATTTGGGTCCTTAACCCTAAGAATTCTTACTAAATTTAATGGCGCAGGATTCTACAGATTTCTCGCACAAACACCATAAATTTTTTTTGCTTATTATAGCATTTTCTACTGTACTTTGATTGCATTTTGAATCAATAAAGATCCTATTCCTTCGAAAACTAATTTGTAAATATTACGAACCGGTAAAACATCATAAATCGTCACGTTCGTTCCAATATTCTTTGGACTGCATTTCCGACAATCGCGAAAGAGTTCGATCGAAGGCAAAAATTTCTTCCTCTCCCGTGAAAATGCTCGCCTTGGACTCGACCTAAAATAATTTCTCTTTACTCTCTTTCAAATAATAAACATTGAAATATATTTCTTTTAATTACACTGTCGGATTTAATCCCTAAATCGTCCATCAATTTCCTCTGATCGTCGGATATTTCGTCACTCGCGAGTTGAAAAAGATTCTTTTTATCAGCATCGGCCGAGCACACTACGCGTACCTAAAACAAAATCGTCAGAAAACAAACAAACAAACGGATAATTGCTGCAAACTTGGAGTTACCTTATTATCGTACAGTGTGTCAATCAATATAATAAATCGTCTCGCAGGTGTTCGATGTTTTACTGTCATTATTGGAATATCCCGCAGAATTATCGTGTGAAACGTGTTGCCGAGGGTTAGATAATCACCGGCACCTAAAGGCTATTTGTTTAATATTAACAATTTGTTTGTTTGTTTTTGACATTTAAAACTTATACCCGCTCGCATAATTCCTCAAACGTCGTGTCCAGAACTTGTCCGCAAGTTTTTGCAAATGTTACATTCCTCTCGAGGATATTTAGAGTCTTGGGACGGACGGCTAAAAATCAAAACAAAACAAATCAAAAACGATTAAAACCAAATCAATTTAAGTAAATTTACTGTCTGTTTCTTTAGCACTCAGGATTTTAAACAATTTGTCAAGTTCTGCATCGGCGTCACACTCGGATTTACTGTTCAATAAAACACATTAAAAAAAATTAATCATTTATAATTATGTTAATGTTAATAAATTAGTAAATGAAAAATTGTTGCTGACTCATACCTACATGAAAAAAAGCTTCTGTTTAGCTAAAGCACCTGTTTGTCGATAATCAATTCCCGAATCCAGGCAATGGACGTTGCACTTGGACTAATTAAAAACAAAATCCAATACAAATTCTTCGTATTTAATTTGTATATTCAAATTACTTTCAGCATTCCAATAAATGGGAAAAAATTACTTCGCTGAAGACCACTTTTGTACAAGTCTGAAAAAGAAACAAGTTATCTCGAACTAATTTATAAATAGCTAATAAACATGTATTACCATCTGGCTGCCTGTTCGATGTTGCAACAACAACCACGCCATTATCAAACAATCCGCTAAACAAACGCTTCAAAATCATCGCATCGCCAATATCGGTTACTTGAAATTCATCAAAACATAAAAGCCAAGCTTCGTCCGTAATTAAATCGGCAACGGGTGGAATAGGATCGTACGATTTTCGTCGACGAGTTCCTTCGTCCTGGTCCACCATTAGTTTAAAATTATGGATTTCTGTCAACAAATGAAAATAACTACAATTTAATTTTACTAAAATACAATTCAAATTATTAATCAGTTACTTCTGTGAACGTCCAACATAAACTCGTTGAAATGTACCCGTTTCTTGTGTTCTATGTCGCACGAATTGTAAAACAAATCCATCAACATGGTTTTGCCGCAACCCACAGTACCCCATAAATAGATCCCTTTGGGACCTTTAACTACTTCACGCGTTTGAAATATCTGCAAAATGACTACCCGTTATTCAATCTCTTCTGCCGCTCAACTCAAATTTTTTATTCGTCACCTTAAATATGCCGCTCCTCCTAGTTGGCGTTCTATATTTTCTCAATTTATCGTGCAGAATATCCAGCTGATCAACAATTTTTTTCTGATGTTCATCGTATGTTAATTCTTTTTGTTCAACTCTGGCTAAATAGGCATCTAAGGGTTTTCCAGAAAACGCTTCTCCGATCACACTCGCAGAATATTTTCGAACAAATTGCAGACCTAAACAAACGGGAATTTGTATTAACAACTGTAAAATATAAATAATTGCTTATTTATACCTGAGACATTCCTCGGGCAGTAATTCCTCATTCCTTCGTTTGGAAGTAGTCAAGTATTATTAAGTTGAGCCAAAAATTTTTAATTTTTTCTGATCATGCGCATAGAAATGTGCTATGTTTACTCGCAGACATGAAAGGCAACAGAAGTCGAGTCGCCATCTTGATGAACTCGTGATTCTGGTCACCAGGTGGTAGCACTAATACGTCCGAACAGGAGTTGGAGAGTGGGAGAGTGGGAGCTTCCAAATCCAGTCTGCGCCACTAAAAAATTTGGTTTCACATTTTGTCACTATGTGGTTCTGATAGTTGCCGGCTAATATTTCGTTACTATGGCTAGATCTCGGTTACAAAAAATAAAGATTTTTAAAGCGTGTAAATGAGTCTAACCACTTAGTAATAACGACGTCAAACAACTAAAACCAGGAAGCTTAACTTTGTGTGTACATCGTTTTTTTGCCTCAGAAAATGTATCAAAGTCGACCAAGAAAACCGCCAATTGTTAGTGTTTTTGCAACAGATGTTAGCCATAGCCCTCAACAATTGTAGTTTTAAATTCCGGGGTATTCGATCGGCAGAAGAGAATGACATACGAAGGTGTTAACGATTACAAACTAA